>MJHO01000494.1:0-29261 GCA_002076135.1 Xerophyta viscosa | reverse complement strand
AAGTATAGTAAGTGCCAGACTGTCGAAAATTAACTTGCATCTTGAAAAAAAGGGTATAAACTTCTGCTCATTCTTTAAGATTGAATCTTTGATACGATACTTACCAGTTAAGGGCCAAGCTTAATTTATTTACAATTTCTAGGAGTCGGCCTTCCACGTAAATCAATACCACGATAACCTCATATTCAAATGCACGAAGGATTAGAACTGAAAGGGGGCCATATTCCATAATTTATGATTAGCAAAGCTGCTATTGATTGCTAGATAAGGATCTGCTACATCTTTATTCATGTTTTAGAAATGTTATGCTATTAGGAATTGTTGCTTGATCAAATAAGAGTCATGGTATGTTAGATCGCTTCTGTGAAATTTCAAATTTAATTTAATTTTTTTTTTAAAACGCTGTCTTCGGTTTTTTCCAACTGGATTAGATGTGATTGAAGCTCACTGTTCATTCTTTTGTCCCAACTACAATATGAAAATAGAACAAGATCAACTCAAAATGAAAGTCAAAAATATACCTTCTGGGGTCTTGTCTCGGCCTCGAAATGGACAAGACCAATGCACAGAAGAAGAGGAAGAGCAAGAGATAAACATAAGACAAGAGTTGGATGCCTTGAAACAAATGCTCCGTACATCCTTCAAAAATATAGAATCGTTAATACATTCCAAGTGCCACAACATGAAAATTAAATAGATCAAAGGATAACTGAGACCTGAAGAAAGTAGAAATGTAACCCTGTACAATAGAAGATTTTAAGATCCTTGCTTCTGGAGCTTCAGCTTTAGTAGAATTCTGAAAATTAAAAAGAAAACAAAAGCAAAAAAGCCAGAGCAACATAAATTCATAAGATAGAACAAATTGTAGAAACTTTTCTTTTTCTTATTAAGATGTTGATAAAAGTGATGAAGTAGTACCCTAATGTGAAATTCAAGTTACTAACTTATTTTAAAAGGTCATTCCCAAAAAAAAAAAAAAAAAAAAAAAAAAAATCTTTTAGCATATAGTGTCACCGTCGGTGTTCAGGCCCACGTCCTTGCTGGAAGGACCAAGCCTTTAGTCTCCCTCTCTCTCTCTCTCTCTTCTTTGTGTGTGTGAGAGAGAGAGTCAAACAAATGGTACTTCAGACCCCAGAAAACATAAAGAATACATTAAAGTGCTGATTCAAGCTGATTAACTACTAGAACAAAATAGTGGAGGTCCTACTCTCAGATACTCCGCCAAGTCATCAAAATAATCCAACAATGCGGTGATTGCAACAATGTAAAGAAAGAATAGTTGACAAATCATTATAGAGATTCTGAAAATTGAAGCAAACCTGAAAATATGAATCTCGAGGGAGTACAATTTTTTGCTCAAGACCTGGTTGAAGTCGAGTACAAAGTGCCTATGATGTACAGTAAACATATTTTAAAACAGAATAAATTGAAGTGTCCTTTAAATGGAAGCCAGGCCTTGACCAGTATACGAAAAACCGAGTGTCAAACGATACCTACAATTTCTACTAAAACGGAGTTTTTCGAGCCAGTCGGCACGACCTGTGTCGAGCTGCACGTCTTAGTTCTGGCAGTTTTCGACGCATTACAAACCGGCACATTTGCCAAAAAACCTTATATATTAATTATTACTAACTTTACAATTCTTACTCTTATTTTGAAAATAACAAATAAATATATACTGGCATGTACGTCACGGCTACTGGCACGGTTGCCACGTGCCGAAATTTAAGTACATCGAAATTTGACTCAGCTCAGCACTGAAAACCTTTCTAAATCAGTGTCTCTTAAAAATGTGATCTTGAACATGAATGTTGAAATACATGATAATATAAGGGAAGTTTAAGATTTATAAGATAGCATTAGCATATGTATGAAACACATGCTAAAAATGTTTCGAAGAATCTTATATATGAATCTTAAATGAGCGTAAATACAAGATGACATGACACTTTACTAGATAGCTAGAGTCTATAGCCTGCAATATATGCAAACAAACCATAATCAAAGAATGAAGATTTTGATTTCATATACACTAAGTTTTTTAAATTCTAAACCGTAAATAAAGAATGATATTATCAGCACTGAAGCTAAACAAACCGAGGAAAATAAAAGACTTAGGAAGGGACTTACAATGCTTGCAAAAGCGAAGGCAACAAGCACAGCCACCACAACAACTTTTACTCCTCGAAGCAAGTATAGATGCATGGACAACCTATGTAGCCAAAGAAACATGTCATGCTTGAAGAAAATGTTAATTCAAAATATATAAAACAATGTTCATCAGTTGAAAACAATGAATATAAGAATATTCAAGTATAAGATAAAGAACTAGATAAGCACCATTTGATATATGATGTTTCCATCAACCAACAATACCCTCTCGTTGTCTGCCAAGCGTAGGGCACCTACTAAAGCATCTTAAAAGGAATGAGAAAAAGTGAGTTCAAGTATTCAGGATCAAACCCAGACTCAAATCTAAATATCAACAAGGTAGACCTCTCAGAAAAAAAGAAAAAGAAAAAATAAAGTCTTTTAATAGACGGTCACATAAACAAAGAATTAGTTTTGAGTTTCTAAAATAAAGGTGAATCATGCCTGGAAAAAGAAATATAGGCTCAGCTTTTAGCCATAGGTGTACAGTTAATACACCATCTGGAACTTTTAGCCATGGGTTTACAGTTAATACACCATCTGCTTTTATTGTCTCACCTTAATGAAATAAAACTATTTGATGTATCAAGGAAAGTTGTAGTGATCATGCTTGTTTACTAAATGGGAAACCTTTTGATGAGCACAAGGACGCAAAGGACTCGATTAACACAAGAAGCACTATCAAAGAGGACTCAGAGCGCATTCAAGTTCCAGTTGGACCTATTACAAGGGCTCGAGCTAGAAGATTCAAAAAATCACTTCATAGATTTATTCAAGGACTTTGGACCGAGGCAAGCAAGATCAAGCCCAAAGAACATAATCATGTCATGATGATCCAAATCTTGGAGCCTAACTACGGTTCAAGTTAGAGTTAGGACACATCTCGGCCAATATTTTGAGAAATATTCTCAATTTAGTTAAGTTATTTTATAGCCGAAATATCCTCAATTCGGTTAAGAAGATCCTAGGGCCGGTCACATGTGCTTCCCTAGATCTTATTTCCCTAGATTTCCTAGATTAAAGATTTTCTAGGTTTCCTATATTTCCTCTTTAAGGAAATTTCGGCCATACCTAATGTAATTAGGAAGTTGATTAGATTTTCCCTATATTTGATTTTTTTCTAGAATTTACGAAAGATTTCGGCCAAGACTATTAGGGTTAGGGCCGACCACCATCTTCTACACCTCCTTATGTACTCTATAAATACCCTTTGGGCTGCAATGCAAATTACTTGGTGTGTTCAATGTTGTGAGATTTTAAGAAATCTTTGGTTCTTTTAGAACTCTAGAAAGTTATCGGAAGATCGTGGCGTGCCACCACCGGACTTATCAATCGAACTTCCCCGTAGTCGATTGTGGCGTCCAAGGCGTATACCGACGGTTCTTGCCTCTCTATAGGCAACGGGTCTAGGTGCCGGCGTATTCCGAAGGTTCTTGTCTCCTTATAGGCAGAGGTCGAGGAGCCATCCCACGGGAGTTATCTGTAGAGTTGATTAGTCAATATAGGAGTTTAGCCTGATTCTAGAAGTCTTGGGAACCTTCGACAATCAAATCGATGGATTGGAGCAACAACTGAGTCGGAGCAAGTCGAGTTCGAATTCAACGAGCCCTGAATCGCATCATCTGGTATCAGAGCTCAGAATCTAGATCAGGTGTTTTTTTTTTTTCTTAATTTCTGAAGTTTTGTAGCTCGGCCTTATTTTAAAAAAAAAGAAGAAAAAGAAGAAAATTACTGTTCCGTGAACAGTAACCAGCAAAAAAAAAGTGACAAAAGGAAAAGAAGGCCGAAATTCGAAGTCAAAAAAAAAAAAAAAAAAAAAAGGTGGAAGAATTCGTTTGTTGTGTATAGGTTGCTCTTAGACCTAACACCGACAAAGGAGTTCTTGAACCTTCGATTTGCTAGCCATCGAAAACTCGAAAACCGAAAGTGTTAGGTTAGAGTCTTAGGTTTATCTTTTGGATTGTCACAAAAGATTACCAAGATCTTTTGATTGGGTCCCAAAGGTGGACGTTAGACGTTTTTTCTCATTGAATTGTCTTTTTAGTTCGATAAGAAACGATAGAGAATTCTCACGATGGAAAGAGCAGTGCGGTGAGATTATTAGAAGGGAAAAAGTCGATTGAGTGCACCACGAGCGAATTGAGCGAAAATCACGTGAGGGAGTGAAGTTGAGACCAATTATTTTTTTTTTTTACTAACTTTTATTGTAGGAAATGTCTCATAATTCGGACTTACACAACACATTGGAGACACCTGACCCAAAACTAATGATGGAAGCTATAACGGGTCAGATGAAGGAAAAAGATGGAACGATTGACCAGTTGGAGGACGCGCTGGACCACCTCGACACAATCCTACCACACGAAGACGAGAGGGACCTTACCCTAGAAGAACATAGGAAGAAGATCTTGATCTCTATGAAGACGAATTCGATGGAGAATTGGAACACGATTCTGAAGAAGGCAATAGAAGATATGGGCTGAATCGAGGTTCGAAAAACCGAGAAGATAACAATTTAGGAAGCAACAAGATGAAGATACCATCTTTATCAGGGAAGAACGACCTCGAAGCATACTTAGGGTGGGAAAAAAAGATGGAGCTAGTTTTTTATTGTCATCGATATTCTGAACTTAAGAATGTAAAACTGGCTGCTATAGAGTTTTCTGACTATGCTATTGTATGGTGTAATTGACATTAGCAGAAGGAGGAACGGAGAACGGCCCATCGAGATATGGGAGAGAATGAAAACCACAACGCGGAGGAGGTTCGTACCGAGCCACTATTACTGGGGGCTCTTCCAGAAATTGCAAGTCTTGAAACAGGGCAACCATAGTGTAAGAGGACTACTATAGGAGATGGAATCACGATGATTCGGCTAACATTATCGAAGATCGTGAGTCACTAATGGCAAGGTTCTTGATCGGACTCAACCATGACATTGTAAATGTGTGGTGTTACAGCACTATGTGGGAGTTGGAAGACAATGGTACATTTGCATCAAGGTGGAGAACCAATCAATGAGGAAGGGTACCACACTGAAGACTTAACCAGGGCTCAGTATCATGGAAGCCCAATTACCCAAGGAGGAGAAGACTACAATGCCCAAGCCTTAAGCCTCGACACTCGATGAGATCAAGAAGGTTAGTCAAGCTACTCCCAAAGCTAGAAACCGTGAAATCAAGTGTTTCAAATGTCTAGGCAGGGCACACATTACGAGTCAATGTCCGAATAGGAGGGTGATGATCATGCGTGATGATGGGGAGATCGAGACCGATGACGAAGAAGATAATACGAGCATGCCATCTCTGGAGGACGATAACGACGAGGACTACCCCGTAAGAGGAGAGATGCTGGTTGCAAGGAGAGCACTAAGCATACAAATTTAAGAAGATGACAAGTTGCAGCGGGAGAACATATTCCATACAAGGTGCCACGTACAGTGTGAGGTCTGTGTTTTGGTTTGCTATGTTTTGAGGTGTTGCATGCATGTCTAGGATGCCTAGTTAATGTGTGTTTTGTTGCGTGTCGTAGGGTGATTCGACGCGAGCGGCTTAAGTGTTGTATTTGCTTTATTTTTGGGATGGCCGAGACTTTCGGTCGACCGATCCCATTTTCGGTCGACCGATCCCATTTTCGGTCGACCGATCCCATTTTCGGTCGACCGATCCCATTTTCGGTCGACCGATCCCATTTTCGGTCGACCGAAACCTGCGCGACGCCCGTGTATAAATACAACACTTATGCGATTTCGGGGTAGGTTTTTCATTTACTGCCTTGGCCGAGCTTTCCCCTATTCCCAGCAGACCTAGGTAAGTAAATGCCTTCATTATTGTTGATTTTTACCCATCCTTAGCCATTAATCCTTAGAAACCTAATCTCCCGGTTGTTCTCTTCACGTAGACTTGAGTTGTAGGGCGCGATCGTGACTCCCCGGGGACTTGGACGTGGGTTTCTTGCTTGGCTTGTGAGGCGAGCGGGTTCTCACCGATGTGTATGCGAATGTGCTTGACCGTATGCTATGCTTATACGCATGTATTGATATGTACGGTGTGTTTAGACATTTACTATGTTGTATGTCTAATTTTGTGGGTAATAAACCCTAATGATGTTATGATGTGGTAAGAATCGTGTTGTATATGCTAGATGATTTGTATTCTAATTTATGCAAGTTTGGGTGCTATGTAATGCAAATTGGAAATGAAGAAATATATTTAAATTAATATATACTCTATGTTGTAGTTGCATATGTATGAACTAGTTGTGATGCTTTAATGAACATGCTAATTTATGTATTAGATGTTTTGAGCATGCTCGATGTAAGAGACCCTCTAGGGAATCCGTTTTTGTATGGATTTAATGGAACATTTGGGATGCTATATGGTTCGTATCTCTGCCGGGCCACTCGAGTAGATCCGTCCAAAAGGAATAAACCCGGAGGGCGAGGGCTCGGGTGGCGAGGGCGGAGAATCGGACTAATGCACATGGCTTGTAAAAATATAAAAGATATTACCTAGTAATCGTAAGGTCTCGCTTCCGCCTTATCCGTGGAGGCCGGGCCTGGATAGAGGTGGTCGTAGGACGTGGGAAGACCAGAATACTTAGGTGATGTGGTTGCCTCTAAAGAGGCCAGTGAGCCCGCGGTTCCGATCACCAGTTGGCGAGGTGGTGGCTGCGAAGGTGCGAGGCTAGGTAGCATACGACATAAAACCCTAGTATCCCATAAGCGCTGTGGGGTCGCCTTCACTGTTTTGTGGTGTTGGTGTCGTCCGATATCGATACGGCGACGTGGACCAAGACCTTGTATGTTCGGAACGTTTCCAGGACCCTGGGTAGCTCCCGAAGTTCCGATGGACTGGGTATAGGTGTCCTAGGGACCAGGGGCTTGCGCTACTCATAGGGCCAGCCTTGCCAGAACTGTTATATAACATGATACTGACAATCCGTTGGGATTAGAATGCTCACGCCAACATAACCAAAGAAATGCATAAAACATGGTTGGTTGAATTATGCGATTCGAGATAGCATGCTACTTATGTTCATATACATATCTGTATGTTTAATGTCAGTGATATATCTAATAATGACTTGTGGTTGCGATTGGTTAAAAGCTATGTTGCTTTACTTGATTAATTGTGTGCTTGTGTGCGGTGTCGCGTTGGTTGCACCAGGGGAGGTCGCCAACGTGCCGCTCACTGAGTTCTATTTAGGACTCACCCCCTCCTGTTGCCCCTTTTTCAGATCCGTTCGATAAGGGCAAGGGACCGGCGTAGGTCGACAGTGAGTAAAGGAAAGGATAGAAGGTATCTTTTGGGATGGGAGCTAGACTTGTTAGATACACAGTTTGTACTAAGCCTTGTAGCACATTTTGTATTCACATAGCAAATTTATAGTTTGCAAAAACCCGAAGCATTGACTACACGTTTTTGTATTTTGGATTTGTGGAAGCTTATAGACGTATAAAACTTTAGAAATGTGAAGTTTAGACTCTAATAGCTAAATTAAATGAAATGGTTGAAAACACTTGTATTTGGCAAACGAGTTTTATAAAGCTTTTGTTTTTTTATACAAACGTGCGATTTGTGGAAAATGTGGTTTGAGCTCTTAAAAATGTGTTGGAATGGTTTGAGCATGTGTATATACTTCTATATAATTGTCACTGCTAACTGGATTGGATTGGGTGAGCTTCATTTTAAAATTAAGTGCTAAGCTCTAAGTTTTTACCGTATTTTGGTAAAAAACGTTGTTTTTGGGGATACTCCGTGCTCCGAAGGTATTTCGGATGCTTTGGAAGTACCTTTCGCACGTGTATCTTTGGATAATATGTGTACGGCGGGTTTGATTTTCCAAGATCCGGTGGAAAATACGCAATCGGGCGTTGATTCTCTTTGCTGAAAAATCTGTTTTTTGCTGTCAATAAGAAGTATCGGTCGACCGATCAATTTCGTCGACCGATAATTGTGAAGAACGGTGAATACATACAGGTTTCGTGTCGACCGAAACCTATTACCGGTCGACCGAAAACCTCTCTGTAATTGCACAAACTATATGTTTAAATGATAATTAAAAAATGTTTTTTGAGGGTTTGGGGTCCTCTTAATACAAGTATTTAAGAGGTTCTTGCCCTCGAACTTTAGAAAAAACGGGTTTGGCGTGATTCGAAAAGAGTTTCAAAGGTTATTTTGAAAGGATTTAGTTTGGGACCTTAGTTTGCTATAGATTATTTGATATCAATGGGGAAGATTGATATCTTAAGATCTTTTGCAACCTAGGTCGGCGTCGACCGCGGGGTCTACCTTCCCCGTAGACTTCGGGTGACGTTGAAAGTCCCGAATCCGGCTATACCCTTGCATTATAAATGATTTTCAAATGAAAATACTTCCGCTTGCGTAAACTTTCTTTCAAATGAGAAAATGTATTTCCGGTTGTCGCGGCCCGGGGGCTCGGGTCGTGACATACAGAACAAGGTGTGCAGTATGATCATACCCAGACTCAATTCTAAATATCAACAGGGTAGACCTCTCAGAAAAAAAAAAAAGAAAAGAAAAGTCTTTTAATAGACGGTCACATAAACAAAGAATTAATTTTGAGTTTCTAACATAAGAGGTCAATCATGCCTGGAAAAAGAAATATAGGCTCAACTTTTAGCCATAGGTGTACAGTTAATACACCATCTGGAACTTTTAGCCATGGGTGTACAGTTAATACACCTTATGGTTTTATTGTCTCACCTTAATGAAATAAAACTATTTGATGTATCAAAGGAAAAGTTGTGTGAATCAGTGCTTGTTTAACTAAATGTGAAACCTTTTGCTAAACTTTCAATATCCACCATAGTATGCTTAGTTTAGCTCGTTAAACGAGAAGGAAGTTCTCAGAACTATGCTTTGGTGTTGTGGTAAAGAAATTATTCATGTACGTAGGAAAAATTTTCCGAATTGCTTCATATATCACAATAGTCTCCTTCGCCTAGGGACTCCGACGTACTTTTGGCTTGTTTTAGATGAAATCCTGTGATCCACAGGCAAGTGACCTTGCAGGTGGACTGATTGAAATGGCTGGTCAGTTACGAGAAATGTGGCAGGAACATAATTATGAAGTTTGCAATGAATGCGAAGAGACAAACTAAAACAGCAACGGTGGAGCCATTTTACTCATTTCACGTGTAGCAACGCCACATTCCCTTGGGTGACACATTCACAAATAGATGGAGAAAACTACGAAGGCTTGTGGAAAGTGACCAGGTTAAAATGTTAGGCTGTCTTTTTTTTTTTTTCGGTTTTGATCAAAGGCCAATACGCAAGGGCTCATGGTGATATTAATACCCTTTTTTAGTTTAAAAACAGCAAGTATTTTGCCACAACCTCTTAAATGCAATTTTCAAGTAATAATTTAGTCTGACAGCTAACAAAAAACAAAAGGACCAAAGCAAAGATAACCGCAAAAACATTCTTCCCTTTTCCGTACAAGAAATGAAGTCTTTAAGGTTGGCAATTGAATGAAATTCTCACCTTCATGTACCTTGCAAGCAATCCAAATTCTGTTGACTGACTACCTATTGATGAAATGGAAAAAATTAGAGAGACATACATGATGATCTCTATACTACTAGTTGAAAGCACTTCACCTGCAACGGTACATTGAGCAGAACAATAAAAACTTCAAATATAATACTTTCTCATTGTTTCCCTGGAAGAGATCTTGATACATGAAACCATCAACTCATTATTCTCGGCTCTTACTAAGTCAAAAATAATCAGAGCAGTAAAAGCTATTACTTGCAAAAGAAAATCCAAGAGAACAGCCAAACCTGCAAACAAGAGATGAAGATGTTATCGGCTAGAACCTATCAACAAATTTCAGCAAGGATCGAGTAGTACAAATTGAAGAAAGAGGTCGAGGTTAAGTCAAACCAGCAAACATTGAGAAGACTCGGATAGCAGGCATTGGAATAAAGGTTCCAACAGCAAATGCCAGAACTTCAGATAGACTTGCAAGAGCTATAGATGGTCCGACTTCCACAAGTGCATTACTTACTCGCTCTTCTAAGGGCATCTCAAAGGATTGACGTTTGATAGAATGAACAAGGATACACATATTATCCACTCCTACCTGGTACATAGAAATTACAGAAGATGTAGATTATAAAGACAAGAATTATCCTAATGAACTTAGGTTAATATAGAAGACGTGTTTAGTAAAGCATCTACCAGGCACTATAGAAAATAAAATCAACATGTTGAATATATTATGCATCTCCGAATTGTATAAAGGCAAAGAATTATCTGTTTCGTTGGGATTCAGTGTTTTAACATGGAAACATGTTATGACTATTATATAACAAAAGTAGATGTAGAAAGAAGTTGCACAAGAAGTATAACTTACTGCCAAAACAAGGAAAGGGATGACTTTTGTAATGATAAGAGTAGACTTTATTCCGATAGAACCCAAGAACCCAATAGAAACAAGAACTGAGAGCATAACAACCAACACTCCAGACAGGCCAAGTAGAACCTACAAGAATGCATATATTAGACATGGAATATGAGGATTGAATAGTAAAAGAAATAATATAAATCTGCAATTTAAATATTTGAATTTCAACGACGCTTCATCCTGAAAGAAAACAGCATGATGTGGGACCCCTGATAGCCAAGTTATATTAGCAATTTAAACCGAAGATCAGACATCGAACAAAAAGCCTCCAAGACTATTAAACTCCACAAAATTAATATTATTCAGATACAAATGTAAGTTTTTTTAAGTGAGCTGTCTATGTCTCTTTTGTAGTTAAGCTCAAGTACGTACTATGTTAAGCTCACCATATACTTGATATAAAAACAATTTCTCCTCCAGTGTTATGAATGCAATCATAAAGCATTTTCCTAATTTCTGATTTTTTTTTGTATAAAACTTTATGATTGTATATAAGCAATGACCATACACAGAAAAAGAAACACAATCCTAAACCTCTCTTCCTACTTAATAATTTTATATAGAACTTTATGATTTTATTATATAACAATGACAACAGACAGGAACACCAGAAAAACAAACAGATATGTAAGTTCCTACTCTTTTAAGTTAGATCCTTAGGACTGGCATACCACTATGCACATTTTGAAAAAAAAAAAAACGGACTTCAAAAATGGATTAAATTTTATCTATCATTCAATTTATATTCTCATACTATACGAAATATTACATACATACTTTAAAAATCAAATTTTAGATTCATCTTGTCATCCTCGATGCAAATTGTGATTTCAGGTGCCTGTATTTTTCTTTGGCAATTGATGTCTAACATTGGCAAATGAGTAAACCTACAGTTTATGACATTTGACATCTTATACAGGTTTGTTACCCCTAAATTCAGGTCATTAATGGTGTGTCAGCAAAAGCTTGTTTAAATTAACAATTTCAATTTCTCAGTTTGAAGCAGTTCAACTTACTAATTTTTACCCTGAAAATTTGCTCATTCAATGAAATGAACAAGTAACCAGATTTCAACTTAGTTATAGAAGTAATAGTAATCAAATAATACTGAACAGTTGATGCTGGAGAAGCAGAACATACAGGAGAAAAAGAACAATCACCGCAGGAACAACCGAGTGAAGAATCACAACATGAATGAACTGTCACATTCATTAATCTCATTGCAGATACCTCAGGTGCAACAGATCTAAAGTTTATTCCATACGGTAAAATTATGCATTAGTTCTAGAAGAAAAAATTTATGCATTAGTAAACAGATGCCCAACTTATTCGTAACTTTTCAAGAAGAAGTATGAAAAGAAAAAAACATTATCGATCTTTTAACTCACTTTTCAGGTAACACGTATAGATGATGCACGCTTGCAATACCCTAAAGGTTATTAGATCTACAAAAAAGGGCTAAGTGTAGTCTTAGACTCTCAAGTAGACATGACAGGTTAACTTTTCCTATTGAGTGCTTTCAGAACCAAGCAAGGTTCCTCAAGTGGGCAGAAAAATACAAATCAGACCCTCCACTGCCACGACTCTTCAAGTGCATAGTTAGCATGTCAACTTGCCTGGCTAGTAGCTACAGCTACAATGCTAAGATAATTTACCCTTGCCGGAGAAAGTGATATGGACAATGTTTAGCCGCGCAGGTTCTGCTAAATGCTGATTAGAACTTAAAACTATGTCCCATACTGTTAATTCTCGTATCCTTAAATTGGTTTGTAGAAGCAATATTGAAGTTTGTTAAACGGCCAAGGTCATACTTGCCCAACAATTTTGTGGCGATCTCTTACCTTCATAACTTTTGCCTCCCCCACCAATGAAATCCGTGGCTCGAATTCATAGTTCCAATTTTACATCCCTACAGGAGTCATAGAGCTCTTCACCATATGCATTATTCACATAAAAGTCAATTCCATCAACAATCGAGGTACTATTAACCTATCAATGATAGCATTCTTGAAAAGGGATTCCATTCAAGGAAATTTAAAGGTATATCTACTTTAGAAAACAAAAAGGATTTTGCACGCTTCTAGAGCATGAACTTCTGTAAGAGTCAATTATAAAGGAAATTTACCAGCACCCAGGCAGATTATATATATTCAATTGCACGAAGGAGACTTTAAATGGACCCAAAAAAAAAAAAAGAAAACATTGTCTATTATGTTAATTCCATAAATAAACACAAGAAAGAGGAACCTTTTAGTAGATGTTACATTGATGATGAGACTTTGATTTGGAGAGTTGTACCGTTCGTCATGAGTGTCCTAGGCTAATGATGATTATCTCTTAAACAAAAAATGGAGTTGAGTGCACCTGCTTAAAAATATCAAGGATGCAGTATATGTTGTTTAGTGAATCTAAGATAAGTAGGAAATAATAAAAAAGACAAAACACTTCCAATTTAGAAAAACATATAGGAAAACACTAATAGAGTAGCAGAGCAAATGGTCATTGTTACAAACCGTACTTGCCCTTCTTGTCCACGTAATGTGTCAAATTGATCAGCCGAGCAACAAACATACCAGTAATTGTTGCACACAAGCTCTGTAGCTTCTCGGAAAGCAATATATGATAAGTGAACTTTTGAAATATTACCTACGCCCAAGATTCATTCAAGTTTCAACACATGCAGAAATTAAAAGAGTGGCCAGTAGAGATACCTTAACAGAATGTGTAGCATTGGGACAATTCAGAATTTTCCGTCACTGCGTTTGCTACAAATACAATACATTTAGCAGAATCCATCTGCATATACTTTCCTGGGCAAAAAATACAAAAAGTGATGCACGCTAATAATCACATATCATATAGGAAAGTGCCAGACAAGCAAAAGTAACCCATTTGTCCTCATTCTACTTGGTTATCTCACGAAGTTTCACATTGTTCTTGAATCAATTCATCACGTAATAGGAGGAGTAATTACTGAAAATTATCTATCTAGTACCAGCCCACAAATTAATAACAAGAAAATTTGCTTTAAAAAGCTAAGTCTTTCACTAGTTTAGACAAAGGAGATATCATTTGGGACTTCCTTCCAACAAATTATAACATGTTTCAACGCCAAAAATAGACAAACATGAAAAATTAAACCATCATGTACGCTATGCTTTCTACCTACCAAATTTCCACGAACCAATTTTTTAGCCACCTTCCCATCAAAAAACCGGAATGCCTAATGGGAAACTTAGCCATTACAAGAGAAGAAAGCAGATGGTGAAAATGTGCATATTAGGGAATAACTTCCGACCGATGAATATGTCCAAATTGAGTTCCCCATAGTAATGTTAAAGAAGGCGGGTGGTGAAATGAGAAAAAATAAAAAAAACGTTTTAAAAAGAAAGGATTGCATATTTAATTGCTTTGACATACAAGTTTACAGCAGAAAAAATTTCGCCGTCTAACCATGCACCCAAGTAACAACGGCAAACACTTTCGGTTTGGTGTAACATATTTTATACAAGTAACCATTAGCCTCAATATAAGAGGATTAATAGTGGTCTACATATTTACACCGTTTCGTGTGCAAAATAATCCTGCACCCTGATAGCTGAAAGTTTTCAAGTATTTGCGCTAAAAACTCTCTAGCTGATGATACAGTTATAAGTCATATGTAACCTTGGCCACTCCAACCTTACGAAAAAAATGACAAGGAAATGCAGGCAGTATGGTAAGTCAATATAAACCAAACCTCAGGAATGAAATTGATCATTTTGATGTTCACCACGACAGTTCTGAACTCAATGTCATGGAACCCAAAAGTTAAAATTAGGATGCCACAAGACGACAAAATAACCACTCTAACGTTATTTAAGGACCAAACAAATGGAAGACAATCTTTAAAACTTCGAAAGCCTGAATATATCAACTAGATACTGGGACTTCCCTTGCAAAATCTAATTTGGTTTAAGACGGGATAATAGGGCATCAACTAGTTAATAACCACCTCCATACATGAATAAGCTCTCCTATGTCTTAACAGGTCATCTAGCTGAACTTGACATGCAAAATTTTTATCCTAATTTTTTGCAATTACATTAAAAACCGGTCTACCATGTGTCTCAACTATCCATCGCAGCAATTTAAACTAAATCTATAAATCTTTCTACATTTCCAACTGAAATATTTCAACACATTTTAAAATCCCACATTTAAAAAGTGTCATCGACAATCAAGAAGGAACTTTGTGTCCCTCCTAAACTGCTACCCAGACTCTTTCATGAGTGTATCCCTAGAGTGCTTGTCAAACAGAAACTGGAAGCAACCAATGCTTCTGCTATTGGTTTTTGAAAATTGGGTAAGGAATTTAAAATCCTTAATGACATAGTGAGGTCATCGCTTTCATGCTACTAATAATGCAAGTCCCTTTAATGAACAAAAAAGTTATTACGCATGAAAAATAAGCACAAACACTTCTGGCTAGATACTAAGACTAGATGATCCAACAAGAATTTTTTAAGGTAAAGAAAATTGAAAAAAGGGAGTTCGACAAGCAAAATACAAATTAAGTCCTTGGAAACCCTTACTCTAATGTTTTCTGGAAGCGGCATCACCAATGTTTCTATGATGTAAAGATGAGACAACCGGCACTTAAAGGGACACATCATAGAAAAGCCTGCAATAAGAAGATTGAATATATGTGAGAGACCAAAGGTCTTCATCAACTATACAAAATTTAACAACATGTAATTATGAAACTTTGCATATTAAAATTAAGAGAAGTAAATGATGAGCAAGTACTGAACAGCTGATTGCATCAATTTTCAAAACTCTGGCACAATATTAAAAGAGCAACTATTGATTACAGTGGTTCTCAAAATCATAGACTAATTACATTAGTAAAAAAATAATGATGACCCATAAATCAAAATATTGGAAAAGTTCATCAGGCGTAATACACCAGAAACATCAAAATGCTACAATATCATCAAAAAGAGAGAAGAAAAATTCATGTCAGTAGAGCAGGGACAAAAACAAATATCTGCTGACGTAGGAAAACCAAGCATGACTTATCCTTGAGGCGTAAATTTTTCAGTTGTCATTATTGTGCCTGCAAGAGAGCAGAGACAAGACAGAATACAGCAGCAACATCGGTGGCGATGGTAAGCGGAGCGGCATCAGGTACAGCGGTGGGCGCGGGAACGGAGATCTAGCGTAGTGAGACAAAGAAGAAAGGACGAGACAACTTTGAAGAATTCAAAATCTGAACGGATTGGACAACATGTTTAAAAAAATGAAAAAAAAAAAATTAAGCAAAAGCACTAAAGAATAGATTACCCTATAATTTGTATACAGATGGGTCCCAACTACTGATTAGTACAATCAGTCCGAACTACTGATTAGTACAAAAGCTCTAAAGGATTTATGACAAGTTTTAAATCTAGAAAACATGAATAGCAATCCCTACAGAAAATGAAAAGAGCTGAGTCTAGCTAACGAAGAGAACAGGTTGTTGCAGTCGGACTTAAGTTATAGTAAGTAAGTTATAGGTAACAAACCTAGTAAGTAAGTTAAACCACCTATAATAATGAGTTTTGATAACTATTATAACAGTAATTTTATTGCCCTAGATTATGAAAATAGATGTTTTCATGCACATCAGTGTGTCGTCTAATAATGAAACATAAAATAAAATGGAAGCGCACAGAAAATACTACAAATTTAGATGTGTAGCTGCAATATGAATTTGATTCAGGCAATATTTACTGTTTATCTCCACTAAAATAAAAAAAACTCAAATGTGCATTCTTTTGATATAACACTTCATAGATCTCAAATTTAATCTACATAATTTAACACTAGAACATTAAGCGGCGAATGATACGTATAATTAGGTTGAAAAGTGTAAATTAGCTTGCGAGAGTGCGGTGTAATTTGCTAGTAACTATTGATATTTAATCTCTTGTAAGACCGAAAGGCAAGCAATTTTTGCCATTAACTTATTGTTCTTACAATTAATTTATGAAAATGATAATCTGAAAAGGACGTGTAATGTCAGATTAAGGAAGAACATTCTTAAGGTCAAAGTTAATGGAAACAGCCTAAACAGGGAATTTCGTTGTGAAACTAACCACTAACCATAATTAGAAGAGAACAATTCCAAACGAAATTTAAAGAAAAGAATAATTTAAGTAAAAGACATTAATTGAAAACCAGTCTGAAGAAGAAATTTGGTAATGAACTTGATTCAGAACTCAGAAGCACCAAAGATACTTAGATTACTCTGCTTCTGATGATTACCAAGCAGGCAAATCTTTTCATTTGCCAAGATTAGAGAAAATTCGTCATGAAACTACGAAACAATAATCTAAGGAGGACAACTTAGATCAAAAATATCATAAACGAAAAAAAACAGAAAGATAAAAAAATTTTTTTCTTGGATCAACTGAAGTATATATTGACTATATAGCAGGTTTGAAATTTCTAAGTGTCCTCCTTAGATAATTGATTTTCGTAGTTTTCCATGGTTCAAATAGTGTATTTAACCTCAAAATATATCACAAATGAGTAGATTTACAAGACAATAAATAAGCGTATATGCACGAGTGCTATGACAAAACAAAAACACTGATATAATATACATATATATATATATATATAATATATATATATATATCTGAAGAAGCCCTTACAAGCTAAGCCATTACCTACATATAGTTCTTTATAACATTATTATACAAACATATGAAGCTGCTATAGATGGCACACTAAGTAGGCCATTTCATGATTCACTGGTTCCAAAAGCACTATATAATTGTTACCATCAGTAATAGGAGAATGTATAGGCAATGATCATATTGTAAGTTCTCTAACACCTTGTACATTATGGAAGGGGTCATACTCTGATGGAGAAATGCAGTAGAAAAAGCTTCAAAGTTATCATGCAATATGCAGTGCTTCCTAATTATGCAGAGTCCAATGGATCCCAACTGGACCAAGGTTGCAAAGTTATCATGCAATGTCCAGCAGTAACTAAGGATAAAGAGTTTCATAAAATCCAAGGAAAGCATTGAAAGTGTAGTATAAAGATACTTTAGAAGCCTGTTTGTTTTCAGCTGCATTTGCAGTTCATTGCAAAATCAGAACCCTTCTAGTGCCCATAATTACCATGCCAACTGCAAAATACAGTCGAAGTTGGAAACAATCAACTAGAAGTTCTTATTACCTGAAAAAAGAAAAACCACCCATAGTAGCCAGAGATTTCTTAGCACGGGTCCCCCTGTCTCCACTGGTTATCTGAAAAAAAATATGAAAAGACTATTTTACTCGTTGCTTTTTTGCAACATCATATAGATATTGTCACCTTCTATTAGGTATTAAATGACAAGATGGAAAGTACTAACCAGAAAAGCATGCGTGGTGTGCACACAAAATTCCACTGCAATTCCTACTGACATAACAAGGTCGACGACGGAAACTCTATTTGGTTGGATTCCAAGAATTGCCATAATTCCCTGTTAGATATACCTAAGATTAGAACATCAAGTTGATCACCATAGGAAATAACAGATTGTCCCCACTTCAAATGATAAATGAGCACGTATGTATAACTCTAGAAGAAGCTACAAACATTTAGGGGTCAAAAAGTCTCCGATTCATATGACAATAAACTTTAAGCAGCACGAGGCCTAATTATCTAACTCTCTTGTCTAGAAACTAACAAACTTTAAGCAGCGAGATATATATTCTCTAGTATTCCTTTAAAGTTATGAAGCAGCTTCAAACTTAAGCGTCAAAATTATCACCAAAAAAAAAAAAAAAAAAAATTCAAAGGAGAATTAAAATTTATATGAACCTTTTCAAAGCAGCTTGTAGACCTAGTGATCATATGACTAATTATACTATATACTAAAACTCAACACCCTTTTTTACTGTTCACTCAACAGTGCCACCCAATTTTGCAAAAAAATCCAAAATTTTTATAAATTTTGATTTTGCACCGGCTAAAACACTCATTTATAAGCGTCTTTCTGAAAAACTTTCAACATGAAAGTCGTAGATCTCGATGAGAGCTACAACTTTCGTGTTTTAGGTTTTTCGAGAAAACGCCTCTAAATAGGTGTTTTGTAGGTCCGAATTTTAACAGGTTAAAATGTAATTTTTAAAAAACTTTGGGTTTTAGTGCAAAACCGCACTTTTCCACCGCCTCTGCCGGTGACCTTTGCTACGCTTCGATTCCTTTTCTGTGGCTCTACGGAGGGATTTTTTAAAAAAAATAATTTTTAAATCGTCAAAATTTCGAACCTCCGAAAACACTATTTAGGAGCGCTTCTCGAAAATTTTTAAACATAAAAATCGTAAATTCATTAAAATTTACGATTTTTTATTTGAAAATTTTTTAAAAAATTATCTCTATATATATGATTTAAAACATTTAATACACATCTAATACGATATTATTTCGTTTTGAATCCGTTAAAGGTATTCGGAAAAATCCCGAAAACACTCATTAAAACATATTTTTTGAATAAATTTTTAATATAAATAGTTGTAATTTATCTAATCTACGATTTCTTTTTGTTTAAATTTTTCCAAAAATTTATCTCTAGATATAATGTTTTATACGTTTACTTACCGAAATACGATTTTATTTTGTTTAAATCATTTAAAATTTTAATTTTGTTTTAAACTTAATAAGATTTCGGACAATAAAATATTTATTTAGAAATATATTTTTTAAAATAAAAATTAATAAAAGCTCATCAAAAATTTATTAATTTTATATTTGAACAATTTATTCAAAAAAATAAAAAAAATTATAATATTATATATATTATATATTATTTTATACATTGTGTGTATATCGAAATACGATTTTTATTTTGTTTAAAACTATTAGGTTTTCGGAAAGTCTGAAACACATCTTTTGGAATAGTTTTTTCAAAATAAATTTTTTAACTGTTAAAGTTATAAAATCTTCATGCAGATAATTTACGATTTTCGTGTTGAAAGTTTTTTTAAAAAAAATTATCTAATGTTAAGTGTTTTTATAGTGACGAACGAAATACGAATTTATTTTATTTTAAATCACAATGAAAATTTTCTGATCTAAATTAAAATAATAATAACTTTTACTTTAAGAAATTAGTTTCTTTATATAATTTTAAATTCGTTAAGATTTTGAAAGTCGAAAATGCTCATTTAGAAATATTTTTTCAAAAAAAATTAAACGCGAAAGTTTTTAAATTTCATCATAATCTACAATTTTCATATTTATAGTTTCATCATAAAAATTTTTATTTTGGAAGTATCTCTTTCGTTACATCTAAATAGAGATAAATAAATAATTTATGTCACATAGAAGCAAATTTTAATTATTCACTCAATAAAGTAGAAAATAATACTCAAAGTTTTGATACATTTATTTAGAAATATTCATTTAGAAGTATCTTTTAAAAAAGATTTCGATATAAAAATGATGCATCTCAACATAATTTATAACTAGATATTAAAAATTATCGCCAACGATATCTCTAAATATATGTTCTTACATTCATACATACCAAAATATAAATTTTTTTTTTATTTTTTAATCCATTAAAAGTGCAAAGTCAATGAAATTTTGTTCAGAAGTATTATTTTTAAAAATTTTAATATAGAAATTATAAATCATCAAAACATAACATATTTGGTGCGTACCTTATAAATATTTTTTTTAAAAATTTTTGACACGAGTATGAATATCATTAAATACAATATAATCTATATTTAGTTGCGACAGTATGATAACGTAGCATGACCGCGGCAACGCGCGGTAACAAATGCTTGTTATATCTAACGCCAACTTGTCGACACTATGGTAGAGTGTCGATATCATTTACTAAGTTAGAGTGGAGTGGAACACCAAAGAAAATCATTGTGTACGAAAATGTCAAACATCATTAACAGGTTTCAGGGCCAAGCCAGGACTTGAACGTTTTACTTCGACAATCTCAAAAAGATACATTTGATTTCAGTTGATAGGTGAATGTTTTTCTTCACAATCTCAAAAAATAGCGACCGGAACAAATTGTTATTGCATGTGACGCTGGTATGAATGACATCTAGAAAGAGTTAAACTATCAATGCCAATAAGGCAATAGAAAGATGCAGAAGGGAAGAAACAATTATAAAATGAAATTTAACTATGGGAAAATTACATAATAATCATCCCAATTGTTTGGGACGAGCAGACATGCTGAAGACTACAAATTAAAATTTAGTAAAATATTAAACTTAGCAACCTTAATTGGAGAACTAAGTAAAAGCTTCTCAGACATTTTATCAAAACCTTTTGCCAGTTTTAGCAAATTTCAATAGTATTACAATTTGTTTTTCTTTTATGTTTTATTATCGTCAAATTTACCAATCTTTGCTTTATTCTACACAGCATAGGAGTATAATGCTTGAAAATTATGATGTGCCTTTAATCATGTACTAGGAAACAATACGAATCAGAGACAAAATTTGAATTCGACAAAGAAAAAGAACAGCACTACGTCAATTATGGCTACTATAAAGTCTGTTTCTTGCCGAAATATGTTCAAAAAAAAAGGGATAAAACCTTTTACCCCCTGCACAAAGAACATCCATATGAAGACTTCTAACAAGCTGCTTGCAGCTTCATCCTGCATTACATAGTCCCGATCTACACAATTGAGAAGAGTAAATATGGGAAAAGGGCAAAATTAGAAATCGCAAATTGATATCAAGATAAAATTCTCTAATGCAATTCATACATACTGGTATAGTACACTAGATTCTTACTTGTTTACTAAGAGGCATATGATATGTTCGAAATGCAGATGCTTGGATGATACCAATTTTCAAATTCATAGGTAAAAATGTAAGATGGATTCGACTCCAGATCTGTACAGATCTGAATGATGAAAGCACGAAATACACCAAAAGTGTTGGAATTTACTAACTACGCCACACGCGGAAAGGTCAAAGTGCATTCAAGGAATGTGATCACTATCAAAGACTTACTGTTGTACAATCATTGCAAGAGCCACCAACACCACATGTTCCCTGACTAGACTGACAAAAGGAAGGCTGTCAAACACATTTAAATAAGTTAAACACAAAAGTGAATCGCACTAAAGAGGATCGATAATAGCATGATCTATGGAAAACTTTATAGCGAGAAATACAAAACACAAATAGATAAAATTGTTTAATCTTTATAAGAGAGCTACACCAATATGGGGAGCATTTGCTGCAGTATCCTAGTAACTAACAACTTAAATAATCATCTCTTGATAAGCTACTTTAAATACCAGCTAAAAGATAGTCTCTTCCTAGCCAGTGAAACTAAATTCCTGTCATTCGAGCAATCCCTTAAAAAAAATAGCAATGGCATGTTTATAAGTATGGTATGTAACTGTTTTTATCTACTACAGAAAAAAAAGATCAGTAAGCGTATCTTATTACAAGATCATCAAGGTTCTATAACACTCGATCATTAGGAGGACAAAAACTCCCATTGACAAACTTACGTCAACAACTGAATGCTTCAGGGGATAACCAAACGAGAAAGTCATCAAGCCAAGAAGCAGCTGGCTTAGCAATACAGCTGGATTCTGGAATTGATGAAGCTTTGGCAATCTGCATCAGAAATAAGTTGAAACTAAAGTTAAGCAACTCCTATGGGTCAATGATTGAGAAGGCGTAAGACCATAAAGACGGAACGACGTGAAAGGTCCATGACTGAAAAGAAACATGAGGCACAGATATTCTCATAAACATATGTTCAGTTTGTATAAAAAATCTTACCGGCAGATATGTTAGATACTCATCGTACCCGATATATTTGTCAACATAGCAATTTTCATCAAAATGCACAACAAATAAAAAGATAGAATTTCAATGATAATCAGCATCCCCTTTGTGTAAAAAAGCGTCACCATCATCTCCATTAGCTAATAGGAAGCGTTCATAATTCTCTTCTTCCATTTCTTCATGTCTACTTTGGCACCCAGAACTTGAACTAGCTTCCCTACGCACTTTCTTTTTATTGCAGCAATCTTCGAATAACCACACAAATCCTCCTCGAAAACCACTCCCACCCGTCCCTGCACCTGCTTTGAGCACCTAAATATCTAGTTACACTTTTTTGTTTTTCTCATTTTGCAGCCATTTCAGTATGCCGCATGTCTTTGCACTTCATGCTTCTTGATTGTCCTTTGCCCCTCGTGTGGCTTCCTGGACTCCATTAAAATCACTTCAGCTTCGTACAAAAAAGCGTCAAACCCCACGACTGCGCTTTAGGCGCACCTCGGCGTGCTTTTTAAAACACTACTATAGGTGGCAATAGCAGTCATAATAAACAAGACATTCTCATTCCAAAGATTCAGAAATTCTTATTCTTAAAGAATCCTATTCAGGAAGTCTTACTTTATTCAAATTCTAGAGGGATTCTGTTTTAAGATTCAGAAACCTGATATACTTAATCACCTCCTTTGCCAGCGAGTTGGAATCACACTGGCAGATGGAGCACAATTGGCCTGTTTGCTGGGATTCAAAGCTGAAAAAGGGAATGAAGAATCCACAATAAAGTATAAATCAAGTTAGATGCCACTCTACAAATTAAATCAAAACAAATTTGAAGAAAACATGGTTACATGGAAATTTGACATATAAAACTCAGAACATGTTAGAGAAATAGAATCTTATGACTGTTTTAAAGTATAATGCAGGAAAGTGCTTGTTTAAAAATATTAGACCAGATAATGGATGAAATATCTTGCTAATTGTATGCTTTTCTGTAACACGAATTGATGCAAATGAGTTCAACATCTACGAGAACCAAGAAGTTAGAGGCTCTCTACTAAATTTCCATCATCATCTACAACATAATATCATGATTTTTCTTCCTACGAAAAGGTCATGTTATTACCTATGTAGCAGCAAACAGCTTCCCAGGATATAACATCATCCTGAAACACAAATTTGTAAAGATAGATACAAACTTGGAAACATGGACGCTTCTCATGAGGTGTCGTGTAAACTGACATGCATCGGCTAGATAGTTTGCAAGACACTCCTTGAACATGTGTTGAAATTGTGTATTATATACTTATGTGTGGACACTTAACCAAAACTTGTTCACATAATTTTGTCTTCTAAGAAATTGAACCGCAATAAACATCAACATAATTTTGTCTTCTAAGAAATTGAACTGCAATAAGCTTTAACATTTGATATTATATATCAAATAATCTCAAAGCCGGACTTTATAGTAAACTACCATGCAGTTATCTTTGACACAATGACTGCAATTGCGAAGAATATATTGTTGGTAAAAGATGTAGTACAATTTTCTTATTAGGATGTTTTTTTTTTAAATAACCCGAAACTCTGGGTGGGAGGTAACGGCGACTCTTCCAGAAGTTTATAGAAATGATAGATTCAGTACATGAAAAATCAACAAAACATTCTTTTTTTTTTTTTTGATGAAACATTCTAAGCAACATAAATTAATAAGATAGAACCAATTATAGAAACTTTTCTTTTTCTTATTAAGTTGTTGATATTAAATGATGAAATAGTACCCTAATGTGAAATTCAAGTTTACTAACTTGTTTTAAAAGGTCCTTCTCCCCAAAAACAAAAAAAAATTAAAAGTTTTTCTAACTAATAATTTAAATTTCCTTTCCGGGTGCGACATGTCAAAACTTTTAACATATAGTGTTACCGTCGGTGTTCATGCCCACGTCCATGCTAGAAGGATCAAGGCCTTTAGCCCCCACTTCCCTCTCTCTCCCACTCTCTCTCTCCCCTTTGTGTGTGTGTGTGTGTGTGTGTGAGAGAGAGAGAAAGAGAGAGAGAAGAGAGAGAGAGAGAGAGAGAGAGAGAAAGAGTCAAACTAATGGTACTTTAGACTCCAGAAAACATAAAGAATACTTTAAAGTGTTGATTCAAGCTGATTAACTACTACAACAAAAGTTTCGATAGATAGTTGGATGTAAATTGTTGATTATTAATTTTTCCAAAACAAAACCGAAGTGAGACCACAAGAACATTAGTGACATGCTCCACTAGCAATTTGAATTATACTATCCGGATGGTCTCTTAATGAGCACAAGCAGAATACAAGATGCGATAAACATATTTATTCTAATAACAATTGCAAACAAAAATATATTCAATTCAACTAGCAGTAGTGATGGAAAATATTAGTGAGACATACAGGATGATCTCTGTGCTAGTAGTTGAAAGCACTTCACCTACAACGCTACAATGAGTAGAACAATAAAAAGTTGAAATGTACACTTTCTCATTGTTTCTGAAGAGATCTGATACATGGAAAACATACAACTCTATCATCCCGGCTCTTAAAAAGTCGAAATAATCAGAGGCAGTAAAGGCGTTACTTGCAAAGAAAATCCAGAGACAGCCAAACTGCAGCAAGAGATGAAGGATGTTATTGGCGTAGATCTGTTAACCCCTGATAGCGACACATCAGATGTGGGGCAACAAGATGACGTGTGTGATGCCTTTAAGGGCCAAAATGTCCTGGGTGATTAGCAGTCCTGATCTTTTTTTTTTAGAATTGACCAAAACTAAAATGCAAATCTGTTTCAGCATGTGAAAGCTTTCCAAGTCATTTAGTATTTTAAAAATTCATTTTAGGGATTACCAGCTTCTCTTCGTTCTTTAAAGAATAGAAAAACATAGAACATTCAACCTCAACGGATAGCACAAAGTGTCTATTGCAATAATCCTTTTAAATCGCTACATCTTGAATTAATGTGCTCTTCGAATATTCTTATTTAAGAAAATAAAGAAAATTGTCAACCGATGGGCAAAACTTCCACTACCCTGTTGTTTTTGTTAGTTAAAACATAAAGAGTTCGAACATTCATGACGCTTCCACTTCTGTTGATCTTTCTAGATTAGAAATGAGTTTATTCATCTTGTAAACAGCTTCTCAATCTACAGTGAAAATCGTAAAGTTAAAAAAAAAAGGTGATGGTGTTATCAATTATCTTTTTGGTCAACAAAGGCAAGCATGGACTCTTCAGAGAAGAGGAAATAAACCATCCCTACTAAGTTAAGATGTGTTTGAACCTCTTTTAATGTTAAAAATTAGTTTTTGTTCTACTCTTGTGGTCTTGTCATTATCTTTATATTAGAGATAGATGTCCTATGCTATTGTTTAGGTTAAGCAGAAACAAAAGTAATAAATATATCATCCTTATTGTTATAGTTTCTTAATCTTTTTTTCTTAAGACAAAAGAATAACTGCAAGACAGTCTAAATGAGTAAACTTTGATGGTAGAGACACAGAGGGGACACTTATCATGCTTGTAATTGAGGCATTAAACAAACAGCACTTACAACTTTTACTCAAACCTTCGATGATACGAAGAAGGATGAATGAAGAGGATTATCTCCCAATGTTATTGATAAATAAGCAAACATCACAAGATAGCTAATCTGCCTCAGAAAAAGAAAATATAGGAAACAAATAAAAGTTAGAGCACCACAACAATGTCAGCCAGATGTTCCACTAAGATTAGAGACCCGATACTGCTTCAGAGAGTTACCAGTATGGTTATAACATCAGCTGTACTCTCTCTTTTTAATTCCTCCTGAATAGAGCTTTCGGCTGAAAATGAAGGGGTAAGATTCTTGGATTGCGCCATTGGCAATAGCTCTTCCTGTACGCAGCCGTTATGCAGATTAGCTAGACACAAGTTTCTGATCTAGAAACTCATTAAGTTGCAAGCATACATCTACCAGATATATCATGGATGCCTACATTAACCACTTTATTACTATTGATGGTGAATGTGTACAGCACAAAATTTGCATTTATTAACATCATATACTACAACCCAGATGTGCACAGGGTTGAACGGTCTTAAAACATCAAGTACATCTTCAAAAAGATACAAGATTGATTGCAGGAATTGTGTAGACGAGTTTTTTTTTTCATTACAGATTGAATCAATATCCCTAAAGGTAATAATGTCGTGAACCAAGATTTTTCAATTTGAGTCCGAGCTCAACCGACACAATTGTCGCCCATTGACTAACCAGATGCATATGTTTATTTTTTACACAAGTAAACCTAAAATAAATTAAGAAATTTTAAAAGCAGATTTTTTGCCCCAATGATTCGTGCTAGTGCTCTGATGACTTGTCAAAATCCAGCACAGTGTACTCGCACAGGTATCAGCCCGACACATCAACATGCAATGAATTATAGCAGGTGAACTGAAAAAGCCAGTGTTTATCTAGCTTTGTGGAGAAAAAAAACATTTACAGGAGGTCGGACAAAGTCCTATCAATGATATACAGCCAGCATGCATAAATTTTTCATAAGGAGCCTTTTCCAAACATACACATACAGTTTCTGATATACAATGACATCACTCCTTAATACAGCTTAATAAGCCAATTAGTACTCACCCATAAAATATTCTGCAAAGTACTTAAGAGAAATAAGGATGAACTGATCAAGTGGCTGCCTTCGATAGGAAAAGTCGTGATATCTGTGAGCTTGTCCGCTAAAACTAACTCTCATGTTTTCCAAAGCTGAAAACAAAGTCAACATTCATACTTTCCCAACTAACAATTCTACCATCACTTGCCACTGTTGGCAGTATGGGCATGGCTTAAGGAAGTTAAGTAAGTGTTGTTCGAAACCTAAGTTAAGGGCTGACGGTGATATACGTTAGGAATACATCCAACACATCAAGTGGGAAGGTTCAATGTCACTGCCTCCGCCCGTGTAAACGGCATATGCTTCCACAACATTGACCACAAGGTCCATTGTTTCATAACATGTAAGATGCCTTATCAGAATACATGTCTTCATTTCCATACAACATTGTAATTAAGAATTCTCAAGTTGAATAGGTGTGATCATCTGAATACTCTAAATTTTTCAATGGAAGATTGACTATTTATACTTATAGTAACGAAAGCCGCAAATTGTAGAACAAAAGGGTCAGATACAGCATTGAGGTTTGGACATTTGGACGAACAAAAAAGACCATGATGTTAGTGGCTGAACATTAGGAAGAGAGGGATACAAACCTTCGCTAAACTAATAAAGGCATCTTCCCAAGCTTCAGCCGCTGCATTATCATTCCCTGTTTTACAAAGCTTATTATTTACGGGGTATGTAACCACAAAAGCGGAAGCCAACATTAGTGACAAACCCATGACGATGGAACCTTCACATAAAGTTGATTACATTAAACGATATATATCAGTACCTCTGTGATTTGTTCCTGAGAAACCCCCCTAGCTTTGCTATGGGTCCAGAGTGCCTAAAATGCACTTAATCATGTGCCTTAGAAGAATAATGCTGCAATAATGACAAACATCAGGATTGGATAACTATAAACTTCTTGAAAGAAAATATTAAGCTTTGTTTAATTGGTTGATGTGGCAGATAACATAGTATTATCCATATCTATATGGATTCGATTCAGCCTATGAAGTTTAATATGATAAAGGCACAAATAATGCTTGTTTTTACAATTTTGCAGTTTGCATGCGATAGAAATGTATATTTGATTGGACAAATACGGATGATACCATGAGAAAATAAACAATTATGAAGATTGAAAGAAATGGATACCGGGAAACAATATTGAACATGGTTGACGCCTCCGTACTCGAAATTCTTCATTCATCCATCTTAAAATACTGATAGGAACAAAAAAAAAAAGAAGAAAACAATGAACAGGAAGCATCATATGGTTAAAACTTAAAGCCCGAGAGATAAAAAACCTACAATCACATAGGAGTAAGGCTAGACAAATTAAATTCAAAAGTCATTCCACAAAATAAATTACTACAGTATCTAATCATATAAACCTATAATAACCTCCATTTAAGTCACGCCTATATAATGGCTTTACATGCACAAAAAACCAAAAGTACTACCACTATAACTACACAGGATGGAAAGATGGAACAAAAGTAACCGAGTACATAGAACAAAAAGCATGATAATAGAATAACCATAATGGAGGCTTATTCAGTTAGTTATAAGTTACGTGAGGTACAGTTTATGTAGCTCCTACTATAAGAACTATTAGATATGTTTGGTGCAGCTTTCAGAACGAGATTAGAGCTGCACATTAGCCTATCATAACTTCTATGTAGTATTTGGGATCCTTTGAGCATATGGCATAAGAGCTTTTGATAAAAGGTTCACACTTGATATACATAATTAAACAGTATTTTATGATGATATTACATATACACTGTATCAATGGATTTTATTTGCCTTATGATGATACAGTATATCCCGTTATGCTATATAAAAAATATTAACTCAAACATAAGTGTTGCAATATATGGATGACAATTTGAAACATAGGAATGGAAAAGTAACAAAAAAAGCAAAGGTTACGGGGTCATGGACAATCCTTGTCAACAAGCGATTGTATAACCTAATGACAAATTATATTAAAGTAGTCCTACTTGCAACACACTCTGAGTGGCACACTCTCTAAGCTTTTTCAACTTTAATTAGTAGTGCTCTTTTGACCAAATCGCATTGGATTTTATTATACGTGACTATTTAATGTGTTGTATGCTAGTAATGTTTTCTAATACAGTAAATGATCAAATAGCATTGGATTTTATTATACGTGACTATTTACGTTTCGTTTAATGTTTAG
>MJHO01000493.1:68537-84489 GCA_002076135.1 Xerophyta viscosa | reverse complement strand
AGATTTGAAATTGAGATCAGTCGTCTTGTGAAAACTTAGTCAGTTTAAGGGAAAAGTTGAAAATGAGATCGGTTGTCTCATATTGGAACACAGTCGGTTCAAGAATTTAAAATGTTGAAAATTATAATCATAAAACACAGTCAGTTCAAAATGTCAATTTTCCGAAACTCTAGAATGAAAAAAAATTTTATTTCGTTGCCTGATAATGTAAAAAGTAGTTTTGGAAATGAGAGAACTTCATTTTGCTGTACGTTGATATTTGTCAAAGATTTTATGCAAAAAGTAGTTTTATGCTGAAAATATGCTGAAAAGAATTGCCAAAAAACTTTGTGAAATAATTTTATGCTGAAAATATGCTGTGTGTAGATGTTCGGTCAAATCCGACTTACTCAAAAAGTCATTGTTTCTGCATCCTTTTTTCTTTACTTCTTTCTCTTTTCCTTTGCCGATTGGTGACTTTTCAAACTGCGTCCGTTCATCATTTATTGATATACATTCTGGCGTTGGAGATCAGCCTCTTTGTAAATGTCATAAGCAAAATTGCCCCAGTTTGTAGACTTGTCAGCTGTCAAAAAATTTTTCGAAAGAAAAATTTTGCCCCAGTGTAGTCAGTGAATCATTCGTTTGTACTTTGCTTTCCTTGATTCTTTACAAAATTTTTGTACGAAAATTTTGCTTTCATTTTAGTGCATGGAATTTGATCTCAAATTCTTCAACCGGAGAATATACCCATGTTTGCAGCTTGCTCCATGGTTGACCATTTTCTCATCTTCTATCAATTACAAATCTTCTTGTCTTCATCTTCCTTCTTTCCATTTTCAGTAAGTCGCATGGGGACTTGATTTCAGCTCGTTTATCATTGTATGAGTTTTTATTTTTCATGAAATTGCAAGTTAAAACCGTTCTTTTTCATTTTTTGAGGAGAAATTCCTCAATCTGAACCTCTAAATTGAAAGTATTGCAATTTTTTAAATGGAACTTCCAAAATAAACAAGATTACTCCACTGAGAAGTATTAAAATGAGGTTTTGGGTTATTGGCTTATTCGAAAGTGGGAGTTTGGAGATAATATGGCTCATTTTGGAAAGTGGTGTCAAGAAATTTTTGTTATATTTTTTTTGGTGGTGTCTGTAGATAAGAAGATGAATTCCTGTGAATCTTGCAAGTGTAAATTTTCATATGTATATTCTCGGTTTAAATTAGTAAATCGAAGAAAATTTTGCATTCGTCTTTTTATGCCCTAACTGATTTTGCCTAGGTCGTCCATTCGGATTTTCAACCTAGCAGGCTTTTTTCTCTTTTCTTTCTTTTTTTTTTCTTCTGGGGTATTCCAGTTCACATACACGACTTCGAATTTATTGATCTTGATGGGCGCCAAATTTTCTTGTGATTCCGCTGAGTTTTCATTATATTTTGCCATTAGTGGAGTAAATGAACATCATCATGAGGTGACTGAGTGTAATCATCCCCCCTTTTTTTGGGGGAACACAAATCCCCAAAAAAGACTTGGTTTTTTTTTTTTTTTTTTTTTTTTTTTTTTTTTTTCTGTTATGACTTCTCTGCAATTTTTCGAAACATATTTTTTCTCTACTACTACCCAAACTTAACTTTTTTTATGCCATGTAGAACCACATTTTGTGTGATCCCTTTTCCCTTTTTTTTTTTTTAGGATGACAAGTAGGCATTTGTCATTTTTTATTGAACACGACTCCTAATGCCTTTGTCCTTGTAGGGACAGGGAGCACCACAATACTTATTCGTATGCTTGTGTTTCTTTGAGCTGAACGAACATTGGTACTTAGAGCCTTTATTGTATTCAATTTCTGATTCTTCAATGCTCTCCCCTAACTCTGACGTCAAAGTGCATGTTTTCCAAAAATGCTTTGAATAGATTTGCAAAGAGGTCTCTATCTTGACAAAAATTCACTTCTTTTCCTTTCTTCTTCTGTAATTTTTGTGCGTGGTATAAACCGAAATTTATCTGTTAATATGTGCAGATTTTTCTTCCTTTTTTTTTTCTTTTTTTTTTTTTTTTTTTTTTTTTTTTTTTTTTTTTTTTTTTTTTGGTTAAATGCCAATTTTTTCTTTAATAAATCGGAGTATATTATCTTTTGAATTCACGCTTTGCAGGATTTCACAAGAATTCACGAAAAATATTGTGGCGAGAGAATTTTCATGTGGAAACTGGAGTTCATTTTGTTTATAAGAGATTCAATCAAAATTACATTCATTAAAACTTTCTTCCAATCAGAGTTGTCTATTGAAAGTAAGTGCAAAAACTCTGACTCGATGAAAAATATTGAAACTAGCAAGGATAAGGTAAAAAACTAAAAATTCAATATCTTAACACAAATGAAACCACCAAAGTTGCAATCAGATGTGAGAGGCAAACAGATGTGAAGACATCCTTATTTCTCGAGAAACATTCATCTTGAAATAGAGTTGTATAATTCTCATTAAATTCCTCCTTCAGTTGTGCTAGTAGAACATTTGTATTCGGAGTGGCTGCCTGGGCGTCTATTTCTTCAGACTTTAGCTTTATCCTTTCCGTTTCCAGTAGTTCGTATATCTTATTTCGATTGTCGGTAGAGTGGCGTTGAGCATTGCTGTGAAATTCACAATAAGCATTTACGTCATACCACTTAGGGAAACGGAGGCGTGAATTGTTGCGCCGGAACGGGTTTCAACATGCCTTCTTTGGCCAACTGTTTGAAGATTTTCGCTTGAGAAACTGGCAAATATCCACGAGCCGCATAATAATGACGAGTTTGTTGGAGTTGTTGATATTGTTGTTGCGCTGGAGGTTGTTGTTGTTGAGACTGAATATGATATGTCTGATTAACCCAATGCGCAGGTTGATAATATTATTGATGTTGGCAATTGTGTTGATACTGATAATTTTGAGATACTGCTTGATAATTTGCAGGTGATTGATATTGAACGGGAATCGGTATAAAGATTGTTTGAAGTTATCAGTCCCACCAATGTTGTCTACCTCCTTATCTTTCTTCTTAAACTTTGTATCCTCTTGTGTTTTAAACACATAGTCCTGCGCCATTTCGATCCTTAGCCTTGTAGTCAGTAATTGAGTGAAACTTAAGGCAACAGCGTATATGATTTTAATCTTATCATCCAAGCAATTCAAGATCATAAACTCGTCAATTAACACTTTCTGGTCATGGGAGGAACGATTTGAGCAGCTATGTTTCTCCAACTTCGTTCAAAAGCCTGAAATTTTTCATTCTTTGTTCGGAGTCAAAAGTCCGAGTATGGATTTGTTGGAAGCTAAATCCTTGTTATGCTGATAGTGGTTAAAGAATGCACTTGCCAAATCTTTCCAGCTTCTTATTTCGTTCTTGTTTAAGTACCAACGAATCGTTTGGTCCCTTTAGACTCTCTTGAAAATAGTTATATTAGTAATTATCTCATTTCTGTGAGATAGGCCCCCATTTTGTGCAGTACATTGATTATGTGGAACTTGCGGGTCCGTCCGTTTATACTTTTCAAAATCAGGAATCTTTGAAGTCTTTTGGGATATCTAAGTCTGTTACAGTGCAAAACTGGCAAGATCTTCCTTGGCAACCTTCCAAGTTATCCAAGCAATTCAGAATACTTTCAACCTTGTCTTCTATATGCTGGTTCTTCAGGATGGAATGAATCGTGTTGTAAATCGAGATTAACCGGGAGTTGTGTCGTCGGATGTTTCGGCAGTTGCACAGTTCAGACAGTTGGAACATACTATGGAAGGGCATAATGGGTTTGCTCAGGTTGTTGTGATAATGCATAGGGATTATATGGAATTTGTTGTGCTGCCTGTTATTCTCGTACGAAAGAAGAACTGGGATATCCCATTTATTGACTTGTTACATAGCTCTTTCTTCGACAAGTACGGCAATAGTTGAAGTCAACCGCTCCAGTTGCTTATTCATATCGTCGGGTTGCTTACGAAGTTCTTTCATTCATTTTTTTTCAGCTATTGGTTCATTTTCGTTGTCGGCCATTGATGCAGATGTTGTAGGCGTCTAGATTGAAGCAGATTACGGGAATTCTTTTCGGTGATAGTCGTCTTGACCGTCCTCGTGTGTTAGAGCAATAATTGTACGTGATATGGCAAATTTTTTTCAAATTTTAATTTTTAAAAAAAAAAAAAAAAAATATTGTCGTGAAATTTCTATATTTGAATTTTTTTAAAGAGAAAAGGAATTAAAAAAATGTATTTTGAAAACTTTCGCAAAAAGGGAATCTGAAGGAATTTTTTTTATTTTTTAGAGAAGAAATTTTATTTTGTAACAAAAAGAAACGAAGAACCTTTTTTATTTTTGTGTAAAAGAAAAGGAATTTGAAAATATTTTGGAGAAAAGAAAGTTTTGTTTGTATTTTTGTATTTTTTTTTTTAAAGGAAGAGGAATTCAAAACTGTTTTTTAAAGAGAATCCGATTTTTCTTTGATGTGGTAAAGGGTCAGGCCTTACGGACTACCTATGCACATTGTACGCATGCTCCGATTGTCCTGGTAAGCAAAATGAGCATACGCCCTGAATCACCATATGCAATATAAATTTATACCACAATTCTTTAGTACGCACAAATGCCGGTAGAGGTTTTATAGGTATCTATATTGGCTGGACTTACGGACTACCCGTGTACATTGCACACGTGCTCCGATTATCCCAGTGGTTTCTACAACCTGTCATTGCTGGGGTTCTCCGACGGGACCAATGCACATAATACATCGGCTCAGGAGTACTACCCAGATAACATTTTGTGCTGTGGTAAGGAGCCAGCATTACGGACTACCTACGTACATTGTACGCATGCTCCGATTTGTCCCGGTATAGGATGTCTTTACCCTGGTGTCAAATATGCAAAGCAGAAAAATTTCACCAAATTTATCGATATATCCAAACAAAGCTAATTAAACACAAAATGTAAAACAATAAATTATCACAACTATCTAAAACGAGCTTGACGGTCCCCAGCGGGAGTCGCCCATCTGTTGAGACCTTCCTCCGTTAAAGGGGAGAGGGGTTTTTTGGAGTCGCCACCTTAATTTTTATGAAAATTAGGAAACCGAATAGGCACTTTTGGAGTTCTTAGGGCTCGTTCGTCGGTTTACGTGTGGGGGAAGACAGAACACCCCACAGCGCCCTCGAAAGAGGGTACTCTATAGATGGTTGTGCAGATTTTTTGTGTTTCCTAATATTTTTTGATTTTATAAGCCATATCGACTTTAGTATATCTATATAATGTTTAAAAGATAATGGGTTTACACTCATTCTCCTTTTAACATTTAATAAAGACATTTAAATAATAGAATTTACGATTAAAAAGAATCAGTATACACCAATCTTGTAATCATACTTTCTATTATTTAAAAGGGATTTAATCTCCTCGAATATGTATAATAGAAATACGAAGGAGTATACCACCACTTCGTTCATCTATTTCATATTCAAATTCCCTATTTATATAAACTTAAAAAGTAGGAATAACAGTATACACCGTTAACCTCATTTTTACTTTATATAGATAGGAAGGATTAATCTCAAACATGTCGCATTTACTTATACATGAGAATTAGAGAAAAAAAAAAAAAAAATGTTGTGGTCGAGCGATGCTTAATTGTCGAGAAGGGTTTCGTTTAAAAAAAAATTTGTTTAATTAAGGTTGGGCTCAACGCCGTATTTTCCTATCATCGCCCAAAAGTTTTTATTATGTTTTTTTTGAGTCATGTAATTTTCTTAATTTTTAGAAGTATACACCTCTAATTCTAAATGAGTTACATGTATTTGTTATTCGTTGTTTCTCGGGTTGATATATGCCGTAGAATTTTGAGTTTGCAAAACAATTATTGATTCGAAATATTTAGGAAGTATACACCTCCGTATTTTATATTTTTTTGGGTTAACAAGTATACACTTATAACCCATCAAAACTCATTGTGAGATTTGAAACTCTTAAATTTTTATAAAATAATATCAAATTTGAAAGAAAATAAAAATTGGAAGTATGACACCATCATATTTATTTGGGCTACAAGTATACACCTATAACCCATAAAACTCATGCACGATTTCAAAATTCTTAATTTTATAACATAATGTCCAAAATTTTGAAAGAAAATAAAAATTAAGAGTATACAACCTCCATATTTTATTTGGATATACAAGATACACCTATAAACCCATAAAACTCATGCATAATTTCAAAAATTCTTAATTTTATAAAATATCAAATTTTTGAAAAGAAAATAAAAATTGGAAGTATCACCTCCATTGTTTTATTTCGATTACAAGTATACACCTATAACCCATAAAAAACCTTCACAATTAAGTTTAAAAAATATCATTAAATTATTTTTAATCCCAAACAAGTTGAATTAGATCAAATTGATTGAATTTAAAATGAATTGGCTCAGTAATAAGCTTATTTATGTAATCTGGCTCGGTATTGGGCTCAATTTTGTGATTTGGCTCGGTTTAAATGGGCTCGATCGGATGAAACGGACTCGGGGGAAAACGGGCTCGTCGCGCGACTTGGCTCGGGAAATGGTTAGCCTGTGCGAAACAGACTCGAGTCTGGGCTTGTCCGCGCGAAATGGCTCGAGAAACGGGCTCGCGCGCACGCAACGGGCTCGGTCTGGGTTCGCCCGCGCGACATGGCTCGAGAAATGGTTCGGATCGGTCGCGCGATCTGGGTTCGTCGCGCGTATGCGCGGGCGCGGCCGCGCGCTCGATCGGGGTTCGAAACAGACGCGCATGCGGGCGCGGTCAAGCGATCGGACTCGATCGTGGTTCGGGTCTGGTCGCGCGCGCAAGCGCGCTCGCGACTGTGTGTTTTTTAATGAAACGGGTAGCGGGTTGCGGATGCGGGTTTCGGGCGCAGATCCGACCCGTCTGGGTCGTCTTCAACCCGTTAAGGGCAGATCGCGTTTTTTCCGTTTTTTTTTTTTAAAACGCCGCCGGCGGCGGCCGTTCGACCCCGCCGGCGGCCGTCCGGAGTCACCCCCAAGGTTTTCGGCCGTCCCGGACGCGTTGGTGACGTCAAAATGGCGTTAGAGGGCCTCGTTTAATGAGTTTTTCGTGGGTGTGAGGTTTCGGTTCCGTTTTTACGGCGGTGACCGTCGCCGCCACTAGGGTCGTTCCTAAGGTTATTTCAAGCGTCCTGAATTCAATTGGTTGATGTCTGAATTATATTTCCGTGTCAGGTAATTGAGTATATGAGGTGTAATGTTCGGTTTTTAAAAATTATTTAAATCGTTTCGCGCCGTGGCTCGCGGCGGCGAAGCCACGCAGCTTCGTGTGATCTATACGAAAAGTAGAGATGATTTTGACAGTTACCTCGAGTTTTGGACGTGATCGAGGAGTTGGTGTTTTGATGTTTCGGATGTATTAACGGCCGGAGCTCGGTGCGGCAGCGGAGATTCCTACCGGCGGCGAGGTTGGCGTCACAAGAGCCTGGAGATGTTGGGGTGAATGCTTGTTCCGCCGGAGATAGGCTCGGACCGTGGTGTGTGTGTTCGGCGATCCCTCTTCTTCTTCCTCTATCTCACTCTCTCTCCTAATCTCTCTCTCTCTCCTGGTCTCTCTCTCTCTCTCGACTGATCTCTCTCTTCCTCCTGGTCTCCCTCTCTCTCTCTCTCGCTTTTGATCACTCTCTTGGTCACCCTCACTCTCTCTTTTCGGTCACTCTCTCTCTCTTTCTCTTGGTCTTCCCTCTCTCTCTCTCTCGCTTTTGATCACTCTCTTGGTCACCCTCACTCTCTCTTTTCGGTCACTCTCTCTCTCTTTCTCTTACCTCTCTCTCTCTCTCTCTCCTCCGGTCCTTATATAGCCTCATTCCCCCAAAACCTCCTCCCTCATTTGTGGATCTCTAACCATACCCACTTGCCTATATTACAACAAAAATTCACTTCTTTGTTATTTTACAACAATGACCCCTCAAGATTTTGCGAAGTTTAATCACCATGTGATCGTTGGCATTAACCAGCCCCTATATGCAAGATTTTGTGATTTTTATTGATTATAATGGCTTTTGCATATGACTCATATAAATACTCACCTTTGATTTAATGTGTCCGATTAAACTAAATTAAAAATGAATATGAGCTTTAATGAATTAATGGGCTTTATTTGAACTTGACGATTTAACGAATTAATTAAATTTAATTGAGCGCAATTGGGTCTTAATTGGGCCGATTGGATTTAATCGGGCCTTTTAAACATAATTGAACCAACACATATTTAATTGGATTTAAACGAGTCAAGTTGAATTTAGTTGTTGCCATGCGGGTCCAATTAGCTATGCTTTAATTAAGTGTAAATGGCCCGGACAAAATGGGGTGTCGACACTAGGCTTAATCCAAAAGGGATGCCTTGTATGCTTTGAGCTTGTAATAATCGAGTGGGGTAAAGTACCTTTGTGACACTCGTATGTTGTAGTGTGCCTGCCTACGGGGCCATGTGATGTTTGACATTGGGTCGTGGAACCTCGAGTTACGAAGCCTAGTACAGTTGAAACGATACCCGGAGGGCTAGGGCTTGGGATGGAAAACGATTGGACTAATTAGAATATAAGCACAATTAATGAATGATACCTCTAGGGTGTGACGCCCCGTGTCCGGAGGTTAGGAATTTAGGTGGAAATATACAAATGATACGGGTATTATGAGCTAGTACTTCCGAAATACAGTACATTAACTATAAATTATTTAAATAAACAGCGGAAACTAAAAAAATACATTTTACATTTTCTTTATTCGCCAACTAACTTATGAACCCCGAATCTCGCTCTACGATCGTCGGCGGTACTCGCAACAACCTGCGGGGAGAGTAGTACCATGAGTATATAAACTATAATTTGTGAACGATCACCCCGGCAACCCCACAAGGCAACGGCCAGGGCTATAGTCACACACCAAACAAACACAAAAGCAAGCACACGTGCAATACTAACTCGTAAGCATACATAAATACCGTACACCAGGGCATATATTGCATGCAATATAAGTCTGCACACAATCGCATAAGTTACATGCCAACATTCCTTAAAGCATACACTTTCATACTTGTCAAATCCGAATAAAACCAGCAATAATGGACATAAGCATAACCAACAAAATATGTCCACACATCAAGTAGTAAGCTTAACAACTATAAACTACCGGTTACTATATAACAACAAGCACATCAACAACCAAGAAGTATACTTGGCATATAATAAACATCAACAACATCATAAAAGCATAAGGGAATCGATCACCAAAAACCAAATCCGGTTATGCTTTTATCTTTGTTAAGTCAGCGTTAACTAAACTACCAAAACAGTTAGTCCTCTCATATTTTATTACGCAACACAACCCTTTAGATACCGCAGCACCAAGGATCTGGATCAGACACGCGTCGCGTCCCAAAGTACCCTACAGCTGGGGCGATATTCTCTTGACTCGCGGGAGAGCGAACCTAGACGATGCAATCCAACGAAAGAGCCTCACAACAGAACATATTCACTTTTCAAGTCTCATTAGCGCTCACGTTGTCGATGTCTCAAAATCACAAACAAGTGAAAGACATACAACGATTTTCACGCTACAAACATATTTCCAAATCCTAATATCATCACATAAAATGAAGATAGAGTATTTCCAAAACATTGCCCACAGCCATTAACATCTCATGGCATCATAATAGGCACCACGTTAAACCTAGCATGTATCATTCTCATATAAACATCATGCTAACCATCTAAGCTTGCTCGTAAATCATATATCACATATTATAGGGTCAACCACCCCACATGAATTTCACAACAACTTACATGCTAGAAATCACATAATCAATCACAATCCACATGCATTACATCTCAAGCATTTCAAACAACCGAAAGGTAAAATTCTCTCATGGGTACATACCAAAAACGTCAAAATAAAGATCAAGCGCGCTCTCTTTAACCTGTTCAACTCACGCCTATCCCTAGTCGCTGACTCCGAACTGCCAAGAGAAAATGATAAAACCCACATAAGGGAAACGACGCACATCACAACAATCTGCTGTACTAATGGTATTGCTAGAGCAATCGGCTCGCATATCGTCTAAGTAGGTCAGTCACGCGGACAACACAAGTCAAAAGTCACATCGTACCTCCACCATAATATAACGAGCGCAGGCGGCGCACACACACCACAATGGGTAGAGACAAGCATACACAAACAATACAACAAACATGTCACACACACATAGACGAATTCTACCAAAGGTATTAATCCAGCAGTCATTCTTTAATACTCTTCTAAATTATAACCAAGTTAACGACCCTCCAACAGATATAACTAGAGCGCAAGCGGCGCTCAAAGTCACTAAGTACAGTCCCACGCATTCAACATGCCACAATATAGACTTTCCTATGCAGGTATAAATCTGGCAGTCATACCCCAATACTCACTCAAAGTACAAGAAAGTCGGTAAGTCGATAACATGATAAACATAACATGTGTCAAGCTAACAACCTAATAGATGCCACATCTACTTAGATGTCCGAACAAGTCAAAATAAAGCCGAATGTCACTACTACTAAAGTACTGGTTCAACCAGAAGCTAAGGTACTTCAACCCGAATAATTATTACATGTACACGTACTGGCATACACAAGATATATCAACACGACATGCTTAAAATCAACAAATTTAATCACACAAGTGAGACCGCGGGATCACTCACCTACGTCCCGGTCTTACCAAACCGAGAACCGGCGGACGACGTGAATCCCTTAGAGCTCAACCAAAAATGACTCTAACAACACGCTTACGAAGCCGAGGCGAAGCGACGAAGCAACCGAGTTCGCCGGAGAAGCTCGCCGGAGACGGTCAGTGGCGGCTACAGAGGCGGCGGCGGTCGGAACGACAGACGTCGGAGGGAGGCTGGAACGACCCCGCGACAAAGGTGACGACCAGGCCGGAGCCAAGCAGCAGTAGGCGGCACTGCCGGCCTTTAACTGAAACAGAGACGTGGAGAGGGATTTCTGGGCCGGGTGGCGTCTAATTGGGAGGCCGAGAGGCTTCACAATGGCTCTGACGACGTCGAGGAGTCAGAAGAGGTCACGACGGGACGGCGAGCCCACGGCGGCGCTGGAATCGACGGGCCGGAACTAGGCTTCGCGGTCGAGCACGAGAGAGGGAGAGATGATGAGCCAGAGGAGGAGAAGGGTGAGGCGAGGCGCGGCGACGCGCACCGGCGGTGGGCGGAGCGACGATTGGCCGTGGGATCGCAGGCGCGCGCGCGAGAGAGAGTACAGAGAACAGAGAGCGAGAGTGGCGAGCGAGAGAGAGAGAGAGAGAGGTAGGCGACCGGGTCTGGGCGAGTCAATTGACTCGTCCAGCAGGTCGAGCTCGGCTGGGCCGAGCCACTTTAGCTCGGTCGGCCGGGTCCGAACTCAAATGGGCCTATTTCAGCCCAAAATATATAAAATTAATCCAAACAAGTCCAAATCAATTCCAATACAACTCAAGCACCCAAAAATCAAATAAATCTTTCTATCAAACTCGAAGAAAACAAAAACAACTCGAGATAAAATTTTGATTTAAAACAAATATTAACATTACGAAAATCCAGGACCTTACATAGGGAGGTCGGTGAACGCGATTTGAAGTCGCTCATTGGCCCGGGCGGCGGCTGCGAGAGCGAGGCTCGGTTGTATAAGGCGTAAAGAGTCCGAGTAGCCCCCATTTTACGCTGTGGGGTCGCCATCATCACGCGGAATGCCCGGCGGCGCGTACCAGGACCTTGGTAAGCGTGGCGGATATGAGCTCGTATTGAGAGGACTATCTCGGGTAGCGAGGATGGGTTATAAGTTCCCTCGGCCTCGGAAAACAGACTCTAGTGTGGGTCCGCTTTATCAGAATGAAAATATGAAAGGACTGACCTTGATTGGGGTTAGTGATACACGCTGACTTAACTAAAAGATTATGCATAATTGGTTAGTCGGGTGGTACCTTGCCATGACCGCAAGAACTTTGGATGCGGTTGTGATTTGATGACTTGCATCTTATGTATTATGCTTTGTTGTCTTGCATGTTGTTTGTGTTGTCACATTGATGCTCCTGAGGAGGACGTCAATGTGCCGCTCGCTGAGTCTTTTTGACTCACTACTCTTGTTGCCTTCTTTTCATATCCGTGGGCGAAGGGTAAAGAGCTCACGTAGGCGGATAGCGTGAGAAGACATTTTGGGCTAGAAGGTATACTTTTGGGATGGGCTAATTGTATAGTTAACACATAATGTATATGTAGCCACACACATGTATGTATTTAGTGATATATTGTAAATTGAATTATTAACATACACTTGTAGTATTTTGTATTTTCGGAAAAGCTTTTAAAGTGTAAACTTGAAGTTGTACGAGTTTAGGCTTTAAAAGTATTAAAGCGATGGATTTTATGAAAATGTGGATTTCGTACCAAAGTGTGCTTTGCTTTCCATTTTGGGTTTCTAATGTCATAGGCATGTGTATTTATGATGTTACAAATTTATCCAAGCAAGAAACTTGGTATTTTAATGGTTTTGAAGAATAGAGCATACTTGGTTCTTGTTTTTCCGTATTTTCGGTTAAAATGAGTTTAGGCCACGATTCGTCGTCTCGTGAGTATTTTGGACGAGTGGGAGTACGTGCGCATATATCTAAAGTAGATATACGAGGGTACATGGTGGCCTCTCACAGTCCAGTAGGAATACGGATTCCGAGACAGCGAGTTGTCAGCCCTTGCAAATCTGTTTCTGTAGTTTCTGATATTTTCGATCGACCGATTTGATCTGCGGTCGACCGATAATTTAAATTTGCCCTTACCGCTTCGTATGAACTATCGGTCGACCAAAAGTTTGGATCGGTCGACCGATAAAACCCACTGGAATAAGAATTTCAAATCCGTCTCAAACGAGTTTTGATTTAAGTTTTGGATGTTATTTTATTATTTTGGACCTAGGTTGCTATGGATTTTCTTGTATCAATGTAGGAGATTGATACTTTAGAATTCACAGCAGGATTTGTCGGACCTTGCGGTGAAGTCCACCTCCTCCGTGGACGGTAATCCGGGTTCGAAAGTCCAAGACTGGGCTCAAGCTGCCTAAATTATTTTAAAATATTTTCTATGCGTTTCCAAAGTCGTTTTGAAATCATAAAAATGTACTTCAGCTCATCGGAGCTCCTATTGCTTCCACTGTCTATTTTGGACTTCCGGCGGATCGTCCCCGATTCGTGTGTCCGGCCGTGCCCCGGGGGCACGGGTTCCGCAACATCTTGAGATTGCTCTATCATCTGCTCACAATGCATATTCATATTCCTCTACCTCTGAACGAATTGTAGCATTGTTTCCCCATATTCAGGGTTCACATTTTGCATAGTCGCGAATGTAATTTTATCAACATAACATCCCTCAAAACACTTTCGAAACTTGGAGCACATTTGATCCCAAGCTTAGATGGAATCTAGTTTCAAACGTGCATACTATTCAAAAGCGGGACCCTTTAGCTTCAATTGAATTGTCAAAGTAGCGAAAAAGGATTGTTAGCCTTATCTCCACATGACACCTAAAGTGTGCTAAATATTCTTCATGGTTTCCGGACCCATTGAACATTACAAACTTACAGAAGATATAACCTGCAGGATATGGCACTAAGTCATAATATGAACTTATTATGAAGGATAGGGACATCCACGATCTCCTAGCCCCGTGCCTTGCTTTGTTGAATAGATTCTAGAACAATTTTTCTTATAGATTGTTAATCCACCTCCTTCAATGGGGTGTCATTGGTTATAGATGATCTTACAGCCTTGTCTTCCCACTTGTTGTTATGGCCCCTTCACAGTGGCTACGGATCAGTTTTCAAGACAAGACTGGATATGTGAGTTCCGTAATCATTATCATATGTTGAGTGTATTGTTGTTTTAGTCCTTCCACTATGTTATCTTTGGGCAATTGTTCTTCACCTGTTACAATATGAGCTGTATCGTTTGCCCCTACAATAGGCTCATGATGAGAACTCTCTGCTTCTTCTTGTAAGGGTGCTTGGTTAGCCTTTCAACTAGTTTGGGATCTAGTGCGCCGATCTGTAGAAGGAGCCACTATTTCTTGCGCCTCACCTTCGTTGCTAGTATTCTTCTTAGAATTACGGTAGCATTTATAGGTTATGTCACTTCCCTTTTCACCACCATCTTGAAGAGGAAAGATGTTATCCTATTTGTAGACACCCCATTTTGTCCGGGTTCATCCCGATTTTATTCGATAACTCGATTAAGTTTAAAAATTCTTGATTTACAATGAATTAAATTATTTTAGCTTAATTTGAAACTATTTGGACGAATAAAATTGTTTATAATTCTAACGAGACCGCGTACGAAAAAGAAATTTTCGCGACAATCGAATATTTAAACGAGAGGGTCCAATTTTGCCAAAACAGAAAATATGAGCCTAGAGTTTTGCAAAATAAATAAGGGCCGTTTTTGCAATTTAGCAAATAAGTGGAATTTTCGTGTAATATCAAAGAAACCGCAGTTGAAGCGGTCGCCGCTGCCGCTGCCGCGCCCGCGATCTCCGGAACGCGCGAAAGAAGAGGTCACGGACCGGAAGGGAGGAACCGACGGGAAGAAGAAAAAAAAACAAAAAATACGAATTCGCAAATCGTGTGGAACCACTGACTTTGAAGCTCGGGAGATCGAAGGAGAAGTCGAAGAGAACATCATCGAAGCACTTGCACGAAGAAGATAGCGTCGGATCGCCAGAAAACGTCAAAATTTTCCGTTACCGCCGGCCGAGCTCGGGAGCTAAGGTAGGCATCTTTACAAGCCAAAACAACTATATTTCTGAGTTCGTGGTTAGTAGGACATCGTGAAACGCCGCCGTGGCGGCGCCGACGGCGAGCCACGGCGGCGGAATTCGAAAATTTTATTTTTTACCGAAACTTTAAATGACTATAACTTGCGATAGAGTCATCGAAACTAAATTTTGACACAGCCATTGAATCCGGAACCATCGAAAACATTGGGATACGTATATGGTTGGCGATGGTCGGCGCGAAACGCCGCCGGCCATCAGCGTCGGCCGCGAGCTCGCGGCCGATCTCAGATTAAAGACGACGACCGGCTCAGCCGGTTGTCAGTTTAAATGAAAGTAACGCGCGCGGGCTTCGTCAGTTTAAATGAAAGTAACGCGCGCGGGGCTAAGCCCGCGCGCGTCGGGCTCGGTCCTCTGACCGAGCCAGATTAAATCCGACCGAGCCGTTTTTGAATCCGACAAGAGTCCAGTTTAAATCCGGCCGAGCCATTTTCAATCCGGTCGAGCCCAGATCATTCTGGTCGAGCCAATTTTCAATTCTGGTCGAGCATTTTATTCTGACTTAGCCAATTTTGGTTCTGGAACTATTTAGTGGTCCAAATATATTTTTAATCAATTTTAATCACTTTTTGGATTTTTAAGCTATAATTTCATGATTTTTTGCTACAAAGATGGTTCAAAACATCAAAAATATTCATAAATCTTCTAAAAATAAGGTAGATGAGGGCGGTTAACCGATCTCTTTATCTTATTAAATTTTTAATATAGAAAAAAATAATTAAAAAAATGATAAATCTTAAAGTCTTAAAATGGAGGTTAGAGGAGGCGTTAACCGATGCTTCTACACCTTATTAAATTATTAAAAAATAGAAAATAATAAAATAAAAGATAAATTCTAAAAATCTTTTTAAAAATAAGGTTAGAGTGAGGGCGGTTAACCGATCTCTACACCTTATTAAATAATTTACAATATAAAAATAATAAAAATGACAAATCTGGAAACATTTTAAAGATAAGGTTAGAGTGAGGCGGTTAACTGATCTCTAAACCTTAATAAAAAATTTCAAATATAAAAATCTCATAAATATCTTTTGGTTAGAGTGAGGTGGTTACCCGAACTTTACACCCTATCCAA
>MJHO01000493.1:38982-68180 GCA_002076135.1 Xerophyta viscosa | reverse complement strand
ATTTTTGTCTCCTCCCCTTCAAGCCGTGGCGCCGCTGCTCGCAGCACATCAGATCACTTCTCGACGTCTTCTTCCGACCACGAGCCCATTCGGACGTAACCTTCGGACGTAACCCTAATTCCGTAATTGGTGTCTCCCATCCCAGCCGTGGTGCCGTTGAGACTGGGAGCCTTCATATCTCCTATGCGTCGATCACTACAGTAGCCAAAGCGTCGATTTCACAGTGTGAGTATTTTTTGTCTCCTCCCTTTTCGATCAATGCTTGCTCTACTATCTTTACCAATATAAGCACCATCAGTTAACTAGGTTCTGAACTAGTACTGCAAGATTTGATTCGGGTAGGATTCTGGTAGTTCTTTGATCTGGGACGACTGAACAGTTCATTGCGCTACGTGTTGATTACAACAGTAAGTTAACTATGTTTTTTTTTTTTTTGTATGAATTGCGTATGTTGCTTATCTCCATAGCTATAGACTAGTTAGGTTTTTAATTTATCTTGATCCTGTTAGTTCAGATACTTAGATACATTTGCTTTGTTTTAATTTTTCTATTAAAAAAATTTCTTACTTGTATTGTATTGTGACTGTTGTCTGTTCCCAGAAGTCCTCCAATTATATAGAATCAAATAAGAGTTCCTTTGATTTGACTAAATCAAATAATCTATTTTTTTATTACAGAAATGGATAAAGGAAAAACAAGATGTGAGGAGGAACAGACTGAACAATTCATTGCTCAGCAACAACAACCTTTGTCTATGCAAGTTGATGAAGTTGAAGCTCATCCAAATCCGGCACAAGGTTCTCATCCACCGGCTTCTACCTCACATGCAAGTGCAGGTAGTTCTAACTCTAATCGCTTGATTCCAAAAAGGAAACCAATGAAGAAGAGGCTGTCATTTGAAAGCACTTCACTGAATCAATTATTAATGGTGAAATATATGGGATATGTAGGTATTGTGGTACTTCATATTCTGACGATTCTAAAAAGGTGTGGCACTAATAACATGGACAAGCATTTGCCGAAGTGTTCCAAGTATGAGAGTGAAGTTAACCGGCTCGATTGAAAGCAATCGGAGTTAAGCCTAAAAGTTGCATCTTTTGATCTAAATGTTGGTGATTTAAAACCTTGGAAATATGAAGATGCAGCTTGTAGGAGGGTGTTAACTGAAATGATAATTGTTTGTTAGTTGCCATTTAGAATTGTTGAATATGAGAAGTTCAAAAAGTTTTGTTATGCTATGCAAGGTTTCATGTTCTATCGCGGTTTACGATAATCCGTGACTGTTATGAGGAATTCGTAGATTAAAGAACAAAATTGAAAAATTGGATGAAATCTAATTATCGTAGCATTTGCATTACTACTAATGGATGGACTTCTATCCAAAGCCTAAGCTATATGGTTATTACTGGTCATTCATTGATAATGACTGGAAGTTGCACAAAAAGATTTTAAATTTTGCCACGGTTACTAGTCATAAGGGCAAGACAGCTGCAATAGCTATCGAACAATGCTTGCGGGAGTGGGGTATTGAGAAAGTCACGGCAATAACTATTGATAATACAAGTTCCAATGATATTTGTGTTAAAATGTTAAAGGATAGCCTTACAGAACATGCTTTTGTTCTTAAATGAGAGTATGTGCATGTTAGATGTGTTGCTCATATCATGAACTTAATTGTGAAAGATGGTTTGAAGTTAGTAAACGTATCTGTTGATCGCATAAGAGAAGCAGTCAAGTATGTTAGACAATTACCATCTAGATTGCATGACTTCAAAATGTGCATTGAACACGAAAAAATAGATTACAAATCACTTCTTTGTCTTGATATTGCCACTAGATGGAATTCCACATTTAAAATGCTCCATGTTTCTCAAATGTATGAAAGCGCTTTTGATAGGTTTGCAATGGTTGACAAGAATTTTATTTCATGCCATCATCAAAGGCCCTGGGAGCCTAATAAAGGATTGGGCCAATGTGAGAATTTAGTTGATTTGCTCAAAACTTTTAGGAGTGAACTAGAAGTGTATCAGCATCTCATTATACTACAAGCAACACCTACATACATAGTATTAGTGATGTATGTTTCAGTTTGCAAGAATGGTCTAGTGATGGTAATGTTAAAGATGATTTTCGTGCAATCTGCATGAATATGAAAGCCAAATGGGATAAGTATTGGGGAGACCCAGAAAAGCTCAATGTGATGATATTTTTGGGTGTAGTTTTTGATCCCCGATACAAGTTAAGATATTTGAACATCACTGTAAAGGACATGTATTCTCCAGACAAGGCTGAAAAAGTAATTCAAAAGTTAAGAGAATGTCTTGATTCAATGTTTGAAGAGTACATGTCCCACCATAGTGTCCCTCCTGTCCGTGATGATAATGGAGATAGAGATGATCGAAGGGGAAAGAGTTCAAACACTGGGGTTGAAGAAGTTCGTAATACAAGAGGCTTGAAGAAGTCGCAATTGAGATTTATGAGGCTCATTAATGAAGATGATGAAGTGAACCAAACCGAACTAGAGAAGTATTTGAAGGAGGGGCTTGAAAATGTTAACAAAGATCTGGATATATTATTATGGTGGAAGGAAAATAGTACCAGATTTCCAGTTGTTTCACTTATGGCACGTGATATTTTAGCTATTCCAATTAGCACCGTGGCATCGGAATCGGCATTCAGTTCTGGTCGTAGAGTTCTTGACCCCTTTAGGAGCTCCTTGACTTCTCGAGTTGATAGAATGGGTATATTTGATGCACAAGACTGGTTTAAAGGGATTGATATCTCGGTGTTGCTCCAAGAAGAAGCGGACATGATAGATAACGGTAATGTGTCAATATCATCGTTCATGTACTCTTTAATATGCTTATTTCTTAAACATCTTAACAATTGATGTTAATATTTGTTAATCTTATAGATGTTGAAATGGTTAAAAGCGCTCCAAAAATTATTGAGAAGTTCCGGTTTGTTTTGAAGAAGACGAAGAATTTTGCTCGGATTTCTGATATTTCGGTTGGTGAGTTGAAGTTTCTTTTGATAGCTATTATTTGCATCATGCTCTTGTTATTTTGATAACTACTATTTGCCTCATCTGCAGATATTTGCCTCCTGCATGTTTTTGCTGCCTGCTGCCTTCTGTTGTCTACTTGTTGCTGCCTAGTGCCTGCTGTTGTTACTTGCTGCTGTCTCCTGAGTCCTGTTGTTGCCTGGTTTTGCTTGTTGGTTTTGCTGGGCTTCTGCGTGTATTTCTGCTTGCTGCTTGTAATGACTAATGAGTTTATAACTTAGCTTTTGTTTTCTTCATCTGCTTATGCTTGCTGCTTCTAGCTTCTAGCTTCTGAATTTTAAAAATTGTAATATGAATTGTAAGTAGTAGACTGAAACTTGTAATGTATTATGGATTGTAATGTAGTACACTGTAGTGTAGTAGATTGAAACTTGTAATATGAACTGTTTTTGAACTATAATATGAATGAATTATATCACTGTAATGTAGTTTTGCTATAGTATGGACTAATGTAGTATGAACTATTGTAACTTTTAAGTTTTAACTTGTTTTTGCTATGTGAAATTGTTCATTTTAGCGTTCTTTTTTTTTTCCTAGCTTATTTCAGTGAGTAATTTTAGGCTTTTTTCTGTTGTTCTAATCTTTTAGTGTTATATTTGCCGAATTCGGGTAAGTCCGAACTGACCCGAACTGACCCGATTTTTGTTCGGGTCGGGTCTGTTCGGGTTAGTTGTAGACTCGGGTCAAGTCGGGTCAGTCACATTCCGGGTCGGGTTAGTTGTTTTAGTGTCGGGTAGGGTCGGGTCGGTCGGGCCTACCCGAATGCTCAGCCCTATGCATACACTAACCTCTGGCCTTGACCCGGCCTTAAGATCTGGGATAATATCGAAGCTCGTGTGCAATGCATACGGGTAGTCGTAAAACCCAGCCCTCAGCCTAGCCTATATGTTATCTGGGTAGTACCAGGACTAACATACCATGTATGCTGGTAACCTGCGGAACCCCAACAATGACGGGCTATTAGAAACTAGCAATTTAAGACACCAATAGTTGCATATTCTCATGTAGCGACACTCATGACATCCAAAAATTTTAACTCCTTTTCGCAGAAATAAAAATCTCTTTTAAAAAAAAAATCAATTTCTTTTAACAAAAATTTTCCAAAAAATTATATTTCTTTTCAAATAAATTTTTTTTTTTCAAAACAAAAAATAAAAAAAAAAAACTTCTTTTCAAAGAAATTCTTTTTTTTTTTTTTCTTTTTTCAAAATATTACTTAAAAAAATCATTTCAAAGATAAATTTTTTTCATAAAAAAAAAAAAAAATGTTTCCAAAAATTCTTTTCTTTTCATCAAAAAAATTCAAAAAATCAAATTTTCTTTTCTTTTCTTTTGTTTTCCCCAAATCATTTAATTAATTAAAAAACAAAAAAAAAATTCTTTCTTTTCACAAAACAAAAAAAAAACGTTTTGAAGATTTCTCATAATAAATATTCTTTTGAAAATTGAATTACTGCATATCTCTGACACACATTTTCTTTACACAAGAACGGTCAAGACGACTATCGCAAAAAGAAGCCCTTATCTACTTCGGTCCCGACGCCACAATTCTACAACAATGGCAGACAATGAAATGAACGAGCAGTTGAAGAAAGAAGACGAAGACCTTCGCAGACAACTTAATGACATGGGCAAAAAAAAAAAAAAAAAAATATTTTGTTTCTATCAATACTCCTGACGGAGGGATCAACGAGATCGATGCAAATTTGTTCCAAGGATGACTGACTATTATTCGTCTGTTTCTTTTCAATAAAGTCATGGTAGGACTATGTTTGGTCTGTTACTGGTCACTATATGTACTTGAATTCTCCTTTTATTACATTTTATCTTTTTAATGAATTATTCTTATTGGGAGTGCAACTCGGAATGGATTTTCTTTAATCATAAAATTGCTTTATTTCATAAACTTCCACAATTTCACTAAATTTTGCAGAATTTAACTAACAATGCATACTTGACTATTAACAACTTGTCCAAAAAAGAGAGAAAAGAACATGCGCAAATATTTACTCCACTGTATAAAGTTATCTAGTAACTAGAAGTATTCATGAGCCCTATGTTTACTTTTACGTCAAACGATAACTTAAGACATGAGTATGCAAAAGCGCCTTAAAGCTGTATTTTATTAAGGAACTGGATTCTTTCATCATCAATGTTAGAATTCACGTCAAAAGATAAAATACAAAATAAAGAATATTTAAAAAATGTGCAAATATTCACTCCGCTACCTTCAGTTATCTAGTAACTAAAAAGTATGCATGTGGCCCATTTTACTTTTACGTCAAAACGGATAAAAAAAAAACTTTTCCTTAAAAAGGTATGAGTGTGCAAAGAACTACAAAGCTATAATTTATCGAGTAACCGGATTCCTTCATTACCAATGTTGGTATTCGCGTCAAAAGATAAAATAAAAAAAGGGAAAAATTACTTAGGTCGAAAACTTGAAAAGGTGGCTGGACTAAGCATTTGACAAGTGAAAATTCAAGAATATGCATTCCGAAATTATATTATGCAAAAATTTATTCTCTTATCACGCAACACTTATTACACAACACGTATACTTAAATTGGGCAATTTTATTTTTAAACGAAATTCACTCCGAAGTTGCATTCTTTCAACTTAGAAGATCAAGAAAAAGATAAATATGTACTGAGAAGAGAATAAAAGACACATATTATGACTAATTGTGAACTAAACAGATTGAAACATGATTGTTGAAAAGTAAATAAACTAGTAGTCAAACTCAAACTGGAGGCAAATTTAAGAAAGTTGATCCATACGTCGAAACTGGGGCAACATTTTCGCACGAAAATTTTGAGACTAATCAAAGCAAAGCAGGCACGGGAGACATTAAAAAAAAAAAATCTCAGAATAAAATACACATCGACAGCTGACAAAAACCCAGATCCGCAAAAGAAAGAAAAGGAATAAACACACTCCTGACTAAATGAAGCAAATTTTGATCAACTTTGATGAATTCATCACTGGGCAAATTTTTCTCAGAAAAATTTGTGAAGAAACTGATCTCCAATATCAACAGTTGACAAGTTTACAAGCTGGGACGACTTTGAAAAACAACTGTCTGCAAAAAGAAAAGCAAAGCAAAGACAAAATAGAAGAAAGAAGTGATGCCAGGGCAATGACTTTTTGAATAGTCGGGATGACCGAATACCCACAATATAAATCATTTTTACAAAACTTTTTGGCAACATTTTTTTTTCAAGTAGAAATCCTTCAACATTGCTTTTTAAAAAATCTTTGACAAATATCAACTTGCAACAAAATGAATTGTACTCACTCTGTTCGACAACCTCTTTTAAAAACAAAAAAATAAAAAAAAAATCACGAATTTGACACCATAAAATCTTTTTGAGGCGTAGTCCTCACAAAATCTTTTCCACGAGACGCAGTTCTCGTCATAAAATCCTTTTGAGACGTAATTCTCATAAAGCTTTCTCACGAGACGTAGTTCTCGTCACAAAATCTCTTTTCGAGACGTAGTTCTCATAAAATCATTTTACATCACGAGACACAGTTCTCGTCATAAAATCTTTTTGAGACGTAGTTCTCTAAAAAATTTTACGAGACGCAGTTCTCATCATAAAATTCTTTTTGAGACGTAGTTCTCATAAAATCTTTTTGAGGCGTAGTCCTCATAAAGTCTTTTCATTTCACGAGACGCAGTTCCCGTCATAAAATCTTTTTGAGACGAAGTTCTCATAAAATCATTTTGAGGCGTAGTCCTCATGAAAATATTTTTATTCACGAGATGTAGTTCTCATCAAAAAATCTTTGAGACGTAGTTCTAATAAAAAATCTTTTGAGACGTAGTTCTCATAAAAATCTTTTGAGACGTAGTTCTCATAAAAATCTTTTGGGACGTAGTTCTCTTAAAAAATCTTTTGAGATGTAATTCTCATAAAAATCTTTTTATCCATGAGACGTAGTTCTCATAAGATCTTTTTGAGGCGTAGTTCTCATACAAATCTTTTCACGAGACGACTGTCTCATTTTAAAAATTTTCCATGAACCGACTATGTTCCATCATGAGACGACCGATCTCATTTTTAAATCAATCCTTTAGCCGACTGTGCTTTTCGTCTAGACGACTGATCTCATTTTTAAATCTATCTTTTCAGCCGACTGTGCTTTTCAGAGACGACTGATCTTATTTTCTAGCTGACTGTGCTTTTCATCGGGACAACTGATCTCACTTTTAAATCTATCTTTTAGCCGACTGTGCTTTTCATCGAGACAATTGATCTCACTTTAAATCTATCTTTTAGCCGACTGTGCTTTTACATCGAGACGACCGATTATCTTAAGCCGACTGAGCTACATTATGAGACGACTGATCTCATCTCAAATCTTTCCTTTAGCCGATTGTGCTCTATTGAGAGACGACTGATCTCATTTCAATTTGATCATAAGCCGACTGTGTTGCACTGTGAGACGACTGATCTCGTTTTGACTATAATTCTGGAAATAAAGTTCTCTCACTCTCTGTAGACACCCCATTTTGTCCGGGTTCGTCCCGATTTTATTCGATAAACTCGATTAAGTTTAAAATCTGGATTTACATGATTAAATATATTTTAGCTTAATTTGAGACTATGTGGACGAATATAATTGTTTAGAATTCTAACGAGCCCGTGTACGGACGAGAAATTTTCGTAAAAATCAAAATTTTATACTAGAAGGGCTATATTTGCCAAATTATAAACTTCAGGTCCATACTTTTTGCAAAATAAATTGGTCCCGTTTTGCATTTTAGCAAAGAAATGGATTTTTCGCGTAATATCAAAAAATCGCAAACGAAGCGTTCGCCGCTGCCGCGCCCCACGCTCGTGATCGCCGTTCAAACGCAGGGACTTCACCGCGTCGTCAGCGCCTCGCACGCGGCATGGCGGCTATTTAGAGGGGGGCTTCGACCGGCGATCGGGGAGGAGGAGGAGGAAGCTCTCGGCCGGGAAAAACTAAAACATCAAGGGAGAGAAAACCCACGAGAGAGAGCCCGTTCCAACTTGCCACAAGTTTCGCCGACCACCTACGAAGACGTTGCCGCCGCCGCACGGCTTCGCCGCCGCCACCATCGCCGGAAAAGCTCAAAAAAACCGAAACCAACGTATTCGAGGTACGCGTTAAAACTTCCTCAAAACTATCACATTACAATCTCTACAAGATATAGACTCCAGGACGCCGCCGTGGCTTCGCGACGGCGAACCACGGCGGCGGAAATAAAAAAACAAAACTGATAACCGAAAATAATTCTCAAATATCTCGGAATATACACGTTGAAATCAAATTTTGACACCACCATTGAATCCAGGACCCTCGATATACCTTAAACACACATATATACTTCGACGTGGCCGGCGGCGAAACGCCGCCGGCCATTATCCAGTCGGCCGCGCGCTCGCGGCCGATCTCAAATTAAAGACGACGACCGGCTGAGCCGGTCGTCGATTTAAACTAAAGCGACGCGCGGGGTTAACCCCGCGCGCGCCGGGCTCGGTCTTGACCGAGCCAAATTAAACTGATCGAGCCGGTTTTAAATCCTGCCGAGCCATTTTCAATCCGGTCGAGCCCAAATCAATTCTGATCGAGCCATTTTCAATTCTGATCGAGCTATTTTGATTCTGACTTAGCCATTTTGGTTTTAGGAAACCTATTTTATGGTCAAACATATTTTTAATTAATTTTATCACTTTAATTAGATTTTAAGCTAAATTTCATGATTTTTGTCTATAAAGATGGCTCTAAACATCAAAAATATCATAAATCTTCTAAAAATAAGGTTAGAATGAGGCGGTTAAACGATATCTATATCTTATTAAATTATTTAAAATATAAAAAATAATAAAAAAAAAGATTAAAATCTTAAAATCTTTTTAAAAAATCAGGTTAGAGAGAGGCGTTAACCGATCTCTACACCTTATTAAATATTTTAAATATTAAAAAGCAATAAATCTTAAAACATTTTTAAAGGAAAAAGTTAGAGTCGAGGCGGTTACCATCTCTATACCTTAATAAATTTTTCAAAAAAACATAAAAATTAATAAATATAAAATCTCATAAACATCTTTTGGGTTAGAGTGAAGCGGTTAACCGATCTCTACATCCTTATCTATAATTTAAAAATGAGATTAGAGTGTGGTGGTTATCCGAACTTTACATCTCAAAATATTTTCACACGTCAAAATTTAAGAATAAGCCGAAACACGCTTAGTCGATAACGTTTATTTTTCTTATTATTTCTTAGCATTATCGCATATATGCATACATTTAAATCTCATGCATAAAATGATGAATCCCAATTTTAAAAATATAAGCCGTTTAATTGAGAGTACCCTCTTCGGAGGGGCGCTGTGGGGGTGTTCCGTCTTCCCCACACGTAACCGACAACGAGCCCAAGAATCTCAACGTGCCTTATCCCGATTTCCTAATTTTTCATAAAAATTAGGTGGCGACTCCAAACTTTTCTTTCCCCCATCCGGAGGAAGGTCGTCAACAATAGTTATATACAATATATAAAGGGTGATCAAAATTGTAAATTTCAGTATGTCATTTGGTATTTATTTTGCTCTATTAACATGTGATTAATATAATATTATATTTTAATTAAAATAAATATTAATATATAAAAAAAAATTAATCTTTTGAATATTATCATATATATATATATATATATATAGATATATATATAACAAAAAGTATTAAAAATATAACTTATTATATTTAAATATATAATAAAAAATATATAAATATTTGTAAATGTATAAGATTGGGTGGTCAAACAGTTGCGCAATGTGGTATCTTAATGATAATAATAATTTTATCAAATAGCAATTAGTTTATAAAAATGATCTACAATCATGTGTAACTATTAATATCAATTTTTTTAAAAAAATTTATTTAATAAAATTATACATATATATATAACTGGATATCATAATCATTTCACGCTATTCTCAAATAAATTTATTAGTTTATATATAACAAGTAATAATTATTTTGCTCTAATAATACGTAATAAATAAAATATAAATTTTAATAAAATTAATTATTAAATTTAATAATAAAAAAAAATATAAATTTTTTTAATATTATTATTTTATATTGATGACTAAAATCCGTGCATCGTACGGGTGTAAAATTAGTAATTATAATAATATAAGTTGATCCCTCCTCGGTAGTCATTATCTATTTTTAAGTATAATATTTTTTCAATATTATCGTACAGAAGAAAATTGTGTCAGCCAAACATGTTATTAATGCTACGTTAATAACATGTTAAGAAACAATACTATGTTATATAATAATTTATGCACAAAACAATACAATAATATCTAATTATATAAACATTTACAAATCAAACTTATTCTCATTTTTCTTGTCATATTAAAATAGTTTGTCAATGAAATTTTATATATAATATATTGCATTTAAAAATAAGAATCATAAGAAAGTGTGGTCAAAATAAAAAATTAACAGAAATGAAATTATAATTAGGCTCAAAATTTAAAATAAATTTCATAAAAAATTTAAAAACACTTCTTACATGTTTACCTTTTTTTTAAAAAAAAAAATGTTTCTTTTTAATATTAAAAATACTTCTAACATATTTCCTTTATTTTTAATTATATAGATTAGAAGATTTTTGAGTAAATTAGTTGGCGGGTAAGTATTTTCCATTATGAAAACATTCAACTTCATAATTCATGATATGTGATCCAGGAGGATCTTATTTAGCTTAATTACAAGTGTGCTAAGGATGTTTAGGTGTCCCTAAGGTGTCAAAAGCTTCTAGAGCTTGCACCAAGTGTCATTAGAAGGTAATATCTCTTTTTATCTTTTAATGATGTAATTAGTATTAGACTCTATAGTTAGTAAGTCACAACTTTCTGTATTTATCCCCTTTGGGGCTGCATTTTGAATGTTAAGCTTAGTCTCCATACTAGCTTCAAGTAAAATCTAAGTTCCGAGCTCAATCGAGCAAACTAGCTCACCCGAGCTCCAAACAAGCTCTCACCCGAGCCCATTTCAGTCTTAGCTACGGCGACCCTTCCCTAACTCCGATCACTGGAGTTCCTCTCACAGCCCACTAGCTTTCCCTAAGCCCCCTGGCCGAGCTTAGAGTTTATCGACCTTTTCGGTCAACACCAAGAACACCACCAACCTCTAAACCAATCTTTTCTCCTCCGGAGTGAGCCGAGCGTTGAGAGAGCTTTGAGGCCTAGCTCGTGCCCTCCGGATCAAGTGGTTCAGAGCGTAGGTCTGTCTTGAGGTGGTGTGGAAGCCTGCACATGAGCAAACAAAAGACGTTACAACACTCGGTCATACAAGGAGAAGGTATGGGGAGCCATGGAGGCCTACCCTTCGGAGAAGAATCCAGAGGAAGTGCAAGAAAAATCTGAGCAAGCGAGGTAAAAATAAGTCTCTTGTAGAGAAATAGGCCTTGCTTACAACCATTTTATCTCAGTTTTTTACAAGCTCAAGTTTTGGAAAGAGATGCAAGCAGGCCGTCGTACACAAAAGCTCGACGAAATGCTTGTGTGTACGTCGCGCTCAAACGAAACGAATGCAGTTGCCTTTTGAAGCTGCCGCAAGTTTCCAACAATCTCAGATGAATGTTACAGCAGCTAATAACGTGTACAGTTTAAGAAGAAAATGCTCCAGAGACAGTCCCCGACAAGTTCTGGAAAAAACAGAGCCAATCGCGTCGCGACCCGAGCTGAAGCAATGTTCTGTTTCGGGAATTCCAGCAACTTTTGCAAGCGCCATTTCAAACCCAGGAACAACTCCTATATGAACGCTACACCAATGACATTTCAGTCCATGAATTTCGTCCCTCCTTCCACTTATGTGCACCGAACGCAACTCTATCCTCGATGGAGGACCTCGACGTCTCGCCGACCGGGGAAGGAGCCAGCCTGGAAACTTTCATCGGAGGAAGGATATTTGGAGGAGAAGGAAGCATGGGTGTCCAAGTCAAAGTTGAAGCCAAGATCCGACTTACCGAATAACGATGGAACTTATCCGGTGAAGAAACTCGATTCTTGGTTCGATCAATTAGAGTCATATTTCTGTTTGTATGATTACAACGATGTGCAAAAGATTGCATTGGCTCGTCTGAAGTTATCTTCGCATGCTTTATTGTGGTGGAATACTTATGTGCGATCCCATGATGTGCGATGGAATCTCGTGGAGATTTCAAGCATCTTGTTCGTAGTCAATTCTATCAGGTTGGGTATGTGGAAGAACTTTTGAGTAATGGTTTATTCTACCGGCAATCCGGGATCAAACGGTTCAAGACTATACTTCGGAGTTCCGTCGGAAGCCCTTGTCTTGGGGATCGACGAGAATGAAGCGAAGTGTTTAGAAAAGTATGGTTGCTTGGACTTCAACCTCAACATCGCAAAGATCTGAAAATTCTGGCCAGCACTACCATTGATGAAGCTGTGATGGCCACCGCTTGGGAGGCGCAAGGCGAGCTCAACGCCAACCATGTTTCGAATGCTCGTGGACAATCTTCCAAGCCTTCAACTCCACGAGAAGCAAGTGCAGTCCAAGGCGCCACCAAAATCTGAAGTTGCCGGCCCAAGAGAAGAGCACGTGTCTTGTGAACAATTGCACACAAGCTTGGCCACACATAAGGAGTCAAGTGTTGGAACCTTCACCCCGGGAACTCGTCCCCAAGGAGAATCAAATGGAGCGGAGGGAAGCCTCGAGCCGCCAATACGTCCACACTAATGAAGAACACCGAGGAGCTGGAGGAGAAGTTTTTAGAGCAGTGGTCGTTGAGCCGATCCACTCTAGCTTCTTTGTTGTGAATGAAGCAAAGGAGAAGGAGCGAGAGGCCCCTCTTCCCGCTGAAAATATCAAGTAAGCAAGAAGTTGGTGGATGCGGTCTTTGATCCGGCAGCCAAAGAACCTCATCTCTCAAGAGTTGGTGGAGAGACTCGCCTAGAAGTGAAGCACATCCAAATCCTTCCGTTCTAACATGGTTTTCACCGAGGAGGTCGAGTAAGGGTGAGATACCAATGCACTCTTAAGTTCGTCTATACGAAGCATTTTATTGATGGAAGTTGTAGTGATGTTGTTTGCCTTGGATTGTGTGTCGCATGTTATACTCGGGAGTTTCATATCTTTATGATCGTGAATGCTATCCTACTATCGTCGTTGATCTAAAATATCGTTTGAAGAAAGATGATAAGGATTTGTCATCCAAGGATTGTGTTGGGAAGGCAAGCGTGTGCCCTCGTTCTTCGTTCGAGTCTCTTGTCGCCAATTTCAAGAGCAAGTCATTTCAGCAAAGGAGGTGTTTCAGTCAAGGTTTCCTAGCTGGAAATTTCAGTCACAAAGCAACCAACTCAAGGGGACGCAATGCTTCAAGTGGAAGTTCTAAAGTTTGCTCTTTTGAAGGCAATGCTCGGAGCATTCGGCTTATGGAAGGGGAGTATTGATTCCCAGGAAGGATCTTAATTTAGTTAATTACAAGTGTGCTAAGGAATGTTTAGGTGTCCCTAGGTGTCCAAAAGCTTCTAGAGTTGCACATGTCATTAAAGGTAATATCTCTTTTTAATCTTTTAATGATGTATATTAGTAGTAGACCTCTGAATTAGTGAGTTACAAATTCTGTATTTATCCCGTTTGGGGCTGCATTTTGTAATGTTAAGGCTTGTCTCCATAAATAGCTTCGAGTAAATCCAAGTTTCGAGCTCAATGCGAGCAACTAGCTCACGCCCGAGCTCCAACAAGCTCTCACCCGAGCCCATTTCAATCTTAGCTCCGGCGACCCTTTCCTAACTCCGATCACTGGAATTTCTACAGCCCACTAGCTTCCCTACAGCCCCCCTGGCCGAGCCTTAGAGTTTATCGACCTCTTCGGTCACCACCAAGAACACCACCAACCTCTAAACCAATCTCCCCTCCTCCGGAGTGAGCCGAGCGTTGAGAGAGCTTTGAGGCTAGCTCGTGCCCATCCCGGATCAATATGTGCTGGATCAAACTTCGAGGCAAAATGATCTTGTGAAGAATATTAATGGATAAATGGTATGTATCTATTCTCCTATTTAGAAGCTATGCAAATCAACTCTTTAAAATAGAAAATATACATATTATTTTAGAATTGTAATATCAGCATTTTTTTTTAAATTTTAGGAACTAATTAGTATAGCCCAAAAAATACAAGGCTAATTTGCAACTATCATAATATTAAACAAATATTAAAGTGAAACATATTTATAATAAATACTAAGAGATAAAAGTCAAATCAGCTCCTTCTTTTTAACATTCGTTCAAATAAACATCTTTTTTCTATATATATATATACATATATAAATAGAACAAATGTAGATTATTTATGTGCTTTATAGTTTTTGTATAAACTATAAATATATTTTTCCACAAAATAATTTGAAAAAACATATTTTAAGACTTTAAAGATTTTACTAGTTACAAAAACTCTCGAGGCTCAAAATATCTATTTTAGAAAAATTTCTTTTGAAAATTTTGATTTATAAATATTACAAATCACACCACAACTTATTTTTATGTATTTAAAGTTTTCTTTTTAAAATTCATATATATGTTTTTTTAATGTTTGTAAATTTTTCACAAAATCAGGGGCTTATTTGATAAATATAATGGAAGAGTAATTTTGATAATTTTGTCATCCAATTCCGCTAGAATTCATCGTAATAAGAATATAGTTAGTAAAATTAGATTACGTAGTTAAGGGGCTTTTGATAAGCCTCATCTTGGAGGATATTCGTGGAAAAAAAAAGTAATTTATGTGTGAATTACCACAAAAATTTGGGATGCTAAAAAGATATATATATATATATATATATATTTAAATTTCTGCATGCGGTGTATTGAATGTAAACCAATCCAAAAATGTTTTTTGATAGCCGCTAATAACACGAATTGATTTTGATTTTTTTTAATTATATCGGAGAATTACATATCAACCCTTTTTTTTTTGCTGTTTGTAACTCAACCTTCTGAAACGTGTTTCAACAGCAACGTGAAAGCACGCGTGTGCCGCCATGCGATGCATTTTTGCCTTTCGGGAGCTGAATTGTGAGACCGCAAATTTTGAGAGGATTGATCTTCAATTATTTTTAATTATAATATGTAGAAATAGGATATTGTCTACATAAGCATGCACACCAACCCTAGCTTAGAAAACTCATGGCTGTCCATCAGCCGACTTATCTGTCGAATATGAGAGAATGTACGTACATATTACCACCAGTTAGAAAAAATAAAGTCCGGATAAAAAAAAACTTCTGAGCTCTTGTCCCTCCAATATAACACTACGACCCCTCTTCATTTGTAATTAGATGGGAGAATATTAATCAATAATCCCCGATCAAAAAAAAAAGCCTTTATTTTTTTCCCCCCTCTTCCTCTCTCTCTCCCTCTCTCCTCTCTCTCTCTCTCTCTCTCTCTTGCTATATGGTCAAGTTAGATGGAGCAGCAAAAGGCTTGGTGCACCTATTTTATGAGACTGGGATCTCACGATCGAATCTTGCAAATTCTATATATGTGGGTGTATAGTATTTATCCGATATGTCCCTCCGAAAAGATGGTACGAATATTCGGACTAGGCCAAAAACTGGAACTCGATAGAATATTGGTGTCATCTGAAAATTTATTCGTTACCAGCAGATGTGCAAAATAGGAATATTACAAGTAAATTTTCTTCTTTTTTTTTAACTAATCTAAAGTCGTTTAATGGGAGGAAATGTAGAGCGTTGATCGTATACGCTCGTGCGTATGAGATTACCATATACACGAGCGTATGGAAATAATAAAATTTGTAATTACTTTTTCAAATTTTTTTCAACTTTATAGTTGTAAATTTTGGTGAGATCTATAATTTTTATATTAAATTATTTTTCAAAAATACTTATGAATAAGTATTTTTGGGTCCCAAATTTTAACGGTTGGAAGCGGATTTTAAAACTGTTTTAAAATCTTAAACCCGTTAAACTTTGGAGTCCCTTATTTAGAAGTATTTTATGAAAATTTTTTTAATATAACTGCAGATCTCATCAAAATTTATAATTTTATATGTTAATTTAAAAAAAAAAATCAATTTTTTTTCTTAAAATAAATTCATACGCATTAAAAAACGGACAAGGGATTAATTTCGGAAAAGCAACCCTCGCTACCAATGCACTATGCACAACAGTAGCTCGCACTATGCACTTTTGGGATGAGCTTCTAACTCCTCCACCTAACGCCCCTTTTTGGGTGACTTCGGTAACTAAATCGGTGGAATATAAATCGGTATCATTCGTGATTTATTTATTACGCCGAACGTGCAAAGTAGACTTGTTACGGACCTCGGCCTAGTCCTATTGGGCTGAGGCTGTTGTCACAGCTGTTGCATATTGGGCTGGGGCTATCGTCATGGACCTTGGCTTAGTACGAGGCTCCGAAGCCGATGTCACCATGCGGTCAGACAATTCCGGAGCAAGAATCGATATACTGCGACCGCTGTAAGAACATGGATCGCACGTGGCAAGCTGTGGGTGCACTGACCAATCAACCAATGTCTATTAATAGCTATCATAGCAGCCCGTGCTCAGGACCAATTATTTACAACTTTCGAGCGAATTAGAGAGAGAGAGAGAGAGAGAACCGAGACTTTGTAAAAGCTCGGACCTTGGACTATTGAAAGATTACGATGAAGTGTTGCATCTCATACCACTTTTTCATATCCCAATTGCTAATCTAGACACTCGAGTGTATGATAATAGGTAAGAGCAACCTTACAAATGTGTTTTACAAATACTTCTTTTAAAAACTTGCAATAAGAAAAATCAAGGTTGTTAAAATCGGACCGGTGGTCGAACTGGTGAGGCCACCGGTTCTGGTTGAACCGGTTGAACAGGCTGGTTCAACCGGTTATCTGTATATATATATGTGTGTGTGTGTGTGTGTAAGTATTTGTAATAAAAATAAATTCGTATGTGTAAAAAATATAATTAACTAAAATAAGAATTAGATTTATAGTAGACTGTAGGTGGATATATCATGAAATTTTACAAACTTATTGTCATCGAAATCAAATTAAAGGTCTCTAACTTCATAAGATAGAAGATATGCTGTCTGGCAACCATACACATATATAAATAGTAATTTATTTATATTTATATTTGTTTATTTATATTTATTTGTAATATAAGAAATATAGTTTTTAATGATCAAAACTATTATACGAAGAACTCTTATATAGATTAAAGATTCCGACGACACTTAATCTAAAGATAATATGAGACAATATCCTCTCTCTCTCTCTCTCTCTCTCTCTCTCTCTCTCTCGTATATATTATATTATATTATATTATTATAATATATATATATATATATATATATTTGTGGAAACATCACCCGCGATGCGTGTGAAAAAAAAATATTAATTACGTTTGAGGAGTTCGCAAGCTTTCCAGTTTGAGGAGTTCGTCCGGACTAGACCAAGGGCCGGTTCCCCGTTCAACCGGTTGAACCGGTCGGTCCGGTCCTGTTTTAACAACTATGAGAAAAATAAGTTACGTTTGTGCGTTTGTGTGTCGAGGTAAGCCTCTTTATTTCTAGTTAAATTAAAAATATGTGGGAAGGTTACGTTTTACAAAAACTCGTAATAAGAAAAATAAGTTTTAAATGAACTATAGCTTCTATATTGAGAGTTCATAGAAAATGCTCAAAATTTTAGCGGATTTAGAATAATTTTGTGAAACTGCTCAAATTTTGGATTAAACTAAACAATCTGCCTAATAGCAAAACAAAGTGTCACAATGCAAAAACCGACCTTAGCTCAGTTGGTAGAGCGGAGGACTGTAGTGGGCTGCAGATGAATCCTTAGGTCGCTGGTTCGAATCCGGCAGGTCGGATTGTTTTTTTTTTTTTTTTTTCCAATTTTTTACTTGAATAATTATCTTAATTCGACCTGTAGCAGTAAAGATATCATAGAATAAAATATCGAATAAATACATACATATTCGTTTTAATTCCTTAATAAATAACCCCCATCTATTTTAAATTTGCAAGCCGGTCATTCCACTTGTTTATGCATCGTGCGGCCACATTAGTAGAAAAAGGGATGATTTATAAGAAATTAGGAGTTGATTTGTATTTATCCCTTAAAACAAACCTTCTCTCGGCATTAAAAAAATGGTTTTACTTTAATAAAATTTGATTTACTTCTAGGTGTACGAAGTCCAAGCTAATTAAGGGTGTGCCATTAATACCCCACACAAGACGACGTGTGGACGATGCGGAACTTGTTACAAGATGGTTAACTACTAATCTACCTTGCTAATCCCCCATAAATAGTCCAATGTTACTCATTAAGGGCATGAACTGTAATCATTATATTGTAACCCAACTCATACATAGTGGAATTATACGAGACTCACCTCGTGACATGATTTTTTCCCACTTCAAGGGTTTTTCTACGTAAAACTCTGTCTTGCACATCTCTACGATAACCTCCTCATATACGAACTGTTTAATGTTTTCTTCAATACTTCAAACGTCATTCTCTTTCTAGCGTGTAGAAACCGCCGGCATCAGTTGGTGCCGTCCGTGGGAAAGCCATGACGTGTGGAGTTCAACGATGGTTACTACTTGAGGTCAACCACACCGTGCCTCGGGAGCCGTAGCGCCGTAGCCAACATGTCTACTCCATCCCGACTTCTATCCCCACCCTCTCGGACACCAAACGTGGCAGGATCCTCATGGGTGAAAGAGTAGATGCCCTAAAAGTCAATTATATTTGATATATTGGCAAACACATATACTTTATTATAAACATGTTTTGTTTATTTATTTAATTATGGTTATTTCTATTTATCGCATCGTTATATTTTGTGTGTGTTTATGAATGCATGTGATAAACCCCATGTACAAGGGAAATAGATATAGGATCATGATAGTAGATCATGATAATGAGACCTAAAATCTTATAAACCTAAGTCCAAAATATTCTAGTCATAGGTGCATTGAGTAGGGGCTCAATGGCACCGCAAAGACTAATACACAGCTTACTATTTCATATGATGAGAGTAGTGATCTCATTACTACAAGTGTAGTTGACACTGAAATAAATGTGTAGGTGCTCATTGGAGAATGAGTTCACTGAATTGACTCGCAAAAGAACACCAATATAATTTAGTCAATGGTAGTTCTTTACTGTGATAGTTGTGCCTTGATCCCTTGACTTGAAGTTGCTATAGTATATTATATGTAGAACATTTATACTTTAGTGCGTATCCAAGTACAACAGCTTAGCTGTACACGGGCACCGTCTGGGTATAGATATTCGCACATGAAGATAGATGAGAACTAATAAAGAATCTGTCACCTTCTAGTAAAGAGGAGAACATTCTATGTGTCTTTAATATAGAACTAGCTCAGAAAAATCCTTGGCCGAGGTACGATGTGAATTAAGAAGAGTTCTTAATGTCACTACAAAGTTAATCTATTAAGACAGATACATATGATTGAGCTGATTTAGAGTTTGACTGATATACATACTCTAAGCTCATTCCGGATGTTAGAAAGGAATAGAAAGATTATAGGGCATGATAACTATTCACATAAGAGGTTTTGATGAAGAATTTGAAATTCATACCACACAGGTGGTCAAGGTATGTTGCTAGACGTTAACTATGATCTGTGGATAAATATAATTAGTTAATTGAACTAATTATTTGTTAACTAGTTGAATTAACTATTTATTCACTGCTAGCGTGGTATTGAACCTAATGGGTCACACGTAAATGAGACGCGATCGCGAAAATCAAATTTTTATAACGTCAGGGGTTAAATTTGCCAAAACTGTTTTGGTGGCCGAAGGTTTTACAAAATCACGAAGGTCTGATTTTGCGAAACGTTGATTTAGAAGATTTTTTGCGTAATACGCCAAAACTCTTGATTTTCTCAAGAGCGCGTAACTGCCGGCGTTACGCGACGTTTCGCCGGCGGCCGGTGAAGGTTGAGAAAGGTGAACTGCTGCTAGCACAGCTATATACTCTCATCATCGTCAGCCACCACGTGCACATGCATTTATTTTCTCCTCCGATCATCTTCACCAGCGTCGGCGTCGATTTTGCGTCGGCGAACTCTATCAGCGACGATTGTCGTTTCGCAAGGCTGAGTTAGGCGGCAACATCGGCAGCATCTCCTTTGGGACGTCTCGACGATGAGTTGAGGCGAGGGGTGACCGACGGCGAGCTCGAGAGATCCGACAAGACTTGCTGTTGCAACGTTGCACCGAGAACTTCGGTGAACTTCGAAGGCTTCGGCGGCTCCTTAGGGCGTCCGTGACGACGACAAGCGGGAGATAATCATTGAGTTCTTGACGGCAAGAAGTAGGCAGCATCGAGAAGTCAGTAGTGGCGAGCTGGCAATCGGCAGCTTGATCCGAGTGGAAAAAGAAGACGTGTATACGGGCTGTTATTGAGCCAACTCTTGGATCCGATCACGGCTTGGATTGGAAGCCCATTAAAGCTTATTAATCGATTTAATCTGATTAAAACGATTTCGGTTTCGCGATCATCTCCGCGTGGATCACCGTTAGAGGCCGGGTACGTTCGCGGCTTGATTCATCTGAACTTAATCTACTCGTGACGATGACTGCTTGATTTATTCTGGAGTTCTCATTTCACAGATTCAAGGTATTACGATAAACTCGCAAAATGCGATTAGCAGAAGATAGGACCGAATAAATTAATTAGATTAATTTATTTTATCATGCGAATTATCATTTGATTTATTATGTATATATGATATACATGTTAGCACGATTATTTTAGCATTCCAATAGGATCATGTTTCGGGTTTTACGGGTAACGTTGTAAAAATTTTAAATTTTCGCTATATATGTTGATATATTGATTTATCCCGTAACCCTACAATGGGCCCATGTAGCAGGACCCTCTCGCACGGCTTCTTCATTAGACACATACGCAGCAGCCCTGCTCGAAATACTCCCCAATCCCATCATACAACAGGTCATGCAGGAGACAATACTTATGGCCCTCCGCGAACAACAGGTTAACAATATTGGGTTCCACCGCAAGCCCAGAGTTGGCTCTCGATAGAAATCCCATGCCGAAGAGCGGACAGGGAAATTGCCCAACGGCAATCTGCCTTCACTGGCTTGGGCCAGCGAAACTTGAGATCCCTAAGAAACAGAACCGTCCCCTTGACTGACCAAATAGGGTACTTCTTTCCACACTCCGAGAAGTAAATCGGATCCAAAGACTCAAATTGGGTATATCTTTTCACATTCCGAAAAGCAAATCGGATGTGTCTTTATATTTTCAAATCCCGAGATGCAAATCGGGTACATCTTTGCATTTACAAACCCCGATACAAATTGGGTACACCTTTGCATTTACAAACTCCGAGATGTAAATCGGGTACATCTTTGCATTAACAAACTCCGAGACGCAAATCGGGTACAACTTTGCATTAAAAAACATCGAAACACAAGTCAGGTACATCTTTGCATTAATAAACTCTGAGACGCAAATCGGGTACAACTTTGCATTAAAAAAACGTCGAAACACAAATCAGGTGCATCTTTACATTTACAAACCCCAAAATGCAAATATGGTGCATCTTTGCATTTATAAATCCTGAGATGCAAATCAGGTTCATCTTTGCATTTACAAATCCCGAGAAGCAAATTTGGTTTTCGCGAATATTTCTCGTTTGTACGCAATGCATGAGAGTTTTAAACAATCATATACGTCCCAATAAACTCAAATTAAGTCAAATAAATTTAATTGTGTAATTAAAATTTTAAGATTAATCGAGTTTATCGAGTAAAATCGGGCCGACAGCTCGGACAAAATGGGCTGTCTACAACGGTCGGCACGTGCCGGAATCTGAGTTTACTGAAACTCGGCTTGGCTCGGCACAGAAAACCTTGTATAAGACATTTCGTTCGGGCTATGAAGGCGTACCCGTGAGACGAAATGTTATACTGCAATGTCTTACTGACACTGTTTGAGGAACATACATTGACTTGGTTCAACTAGCTCCCGCCACGTAGCATTCAAAATTGGGACCAGTTTGCGATGCGACTCTATACCCATTATCAAAAGAGCCCGTCGATCATGAATATTAAGCAAGAATCCAACGAGACCCTAATGAGCATGTACGTTTGGCTTGAGTTTATGGAGACTTGGATGCATGCTTGTTTGTGTGGAAATCTGTCGATTTTTTCTTCGGCACATCCTCTGATCTGACACGCAACTGGTAGTAGTCTGACCTCAAATCAATCTTAGAAAACACAGTCGCACCCCGTAACTGATCAAACAAGTCGTTGATCCTGGATAAAAGATAATTGTTCTTCACCGTCGCTTGGTTTAGCTGCCGAGAGTCTATACATAACCGTAGACTACCGTCGTTCTTCTTGACAAACAACACCGGCCCACCCCACGGCGATACGCTCGGCTGCACAAAGCCCTTAGCCAACAGATCATCCAGCTGCTTATACAGAGCCCTCGAGATTGGAGTCGTAATCGGATCAAATCTATACCAAACTCCATCTCACGCTCAAGAGGCAAACCCGGCAACTCCTCAAGAAACACATCCGAAAAATTCCTAACCACCGAGATACCCTCCAGTGCCCCCGAATCCACATTCGGGTTAATCAAATAGGCTAGGTAACCCGAGCAACCCCGCTCCAAATGCAGGCCTTTATGGCACTAATCACAGGAACATCCTTCCCTGCCTTGTCTCCGATAAAGTAAAACTTCCAGGAACCAGGAAACTTAAACGTCACAATTTTGGTCCGGCAATTGATCTTAGCAAAATGCTCCTCGAGCCAATCCATCCTCAAGATTACGTCGAAGTCGAACATGTCCAAAACAACCAAGTTCGCAAACAAGACACGGTCCCCAACTCGTACCTCACACCTGTAGACACCCCATTTTGTTCGGGCAATCGTCCCGATTTTACTCGATAAACTTGATTAAGCTTAAAATCTTGATTTACATAACTAAATTCATTTTTGGCTTAATTTGAGACAATTTGGACGTACATGATTGTTTAGAATTCTAACGAGGCCGTGCACGAATAATAAATTTTTGCGACAATCGAATATTTATATAAGAGGGGGCATTTTTGCCAAAAGTGAAAATAGAAGTCCAAGTTTTTGTAAAATCCAGGAGGGTCATTTTTGCAATTTGGAAGAGAAATGGATTTTATACGTAATATTGGTAAACAATGTAAACGCCGCCGTTATCGCTTCCGATGAAACGCCCGACGCTCGCGATTAACGCCCGCGTAACGTCTCGCCTTCATAACGCCGCCCACAACCCCTATATATACAGCCGACGACGACGACGGGAGGAGGGAGAGACGTCGACGGAGAGGAGAGCCGACGGAAGCTTCGACCGAAACAAAAAAAAAGAAAAAACAAAAGAGAACGAGAGAGAAGGAGAGAGAACCCTAGGGGTGTTCAAATTCGGGTCGGGTCCGGGTCGACCCGACCCGAACCACGTCGGGTCTGGACACACCAGACCCGACCCGAGCTTGGACCCGACCCGATCCGACTAGTTCGGGTCTGATCGGGTCGGGTCCGGTTCGTCGGGTCTGGTCGGGTCCTACCATATAAATTTTATTAAAAAAATAACCTTTATAAACCTATGAGGCATTTCATCGAACACTATGTATACATAGCTATTTGAATTTGCAGGAAGTAAGATTTTTTTTTTTTTTTTTTTAAATATGAATGCAATTTGTAGATCCTATTTGATAAAAAATAGAAGATCTAACAAACTAAACGGAGATTCTGAGAGCTTATAGTATGAAATCGATACTTTGGCTCGACAGTGATTCTTGGTCTCAAGCTCAGCGGCGCAGCGGCGGAGGGGAGGGGCGAGCCGGAGAGGTGGCGGCGATGATCGTCCGGGGTGGCGAGTGGGGAACAAAATTAGGGTTAGGGTTAGGACCTTAAGTGGTTGAGGTGGGACTATAGATGGGAGGGTTGTCGGAGGTGGTTGAGGGGAGGAGGGGGGAGCCGGAGAGGCGGCGGTGGTTGTCGGAGATGGTTGTGGTCTGGTGGAGTGGAGGCTGTAGGAGCATGGGAGGGATAGGGAGGCGGCAGCAAGAGGATGACAAAATCAAAATAGCCTAGATTAACACTAACATATAGTATGGGTCTCGGGCCGAAATTTTAAGAAGGCCCAAAGTAAACAGTTAAAAGAGGCCATGGCCCATATTGGTGGCTGGTTCGGGTCGGGTCTCAGCAATTGGGACCCGGACCGGACCCGACCCGAGCCTCGGGTCTGTCTTTCAGACCCGACCCGACCCGAGACCCGAACAGACCCGATCCAAATTCTTCGGGTCGGATCGGGTCTGTTCGGGTCTTCGGGTCGAGTTTTTTTTTTGAACACCCCTAGAGAACCCGCTGCAAGCCGATCATCTACGAAGAGGACGCCGCTGCCGCACGGCTTTGCCGCCGCCGTCGCCGCCGCCAGAAAAGTTAAAGAAAAAAAAAATCAAAGCATTCGAGGTACGTGTTGAAACACCACCATTTTCATTGCATTATAGTCTCTATACCATATAGATCACGTGACACCGCCGTGGCTTCGCCGGCGGCGAAATAATAAAAATATTTTTTATCCCGAAACTACACCCTAAAATATCTCACTATACACGCGTCGAAATCAAATTTTGACATCACCGTTGAATCCAGTACGGTCGAATACCCTTAGATACATATATAGGTCGAGACGGCCGGTGGCAAAACGCCGTCGGCCATTGGCGTCGGCCGCTAGCTCGCACGGCCGCGAGCTCTCGGCCGATCTTAAAATTAAAGACGACGACCGGCTGAGCCGGTCGTCGCTTAAAAAAAAAAAAAACAAAACAAAAAATGAATGCACATCCAGTTTGCATTAAGACCAAGCTCGGGCTCGGTCGGTTTCGATCCGACCGAGCCAAATTCAAAATGATCCGAGCCATTTGCATCCGGTCGAGCTTAAGTCGAATCTGACCGAGCCATTTGCATTCGGTCCCAAATCGAATCTGACCGAGCCATTTCAATCCTAATCGAGACATTTTGTTGCAGACTTAGCCATTTTGATCCTAGGAACCTATTTAGCAACCCATATATATTTTTAATCAATTTTAATTTTATTTTAACCCCAATTTTCTTAAATTAAATTTAAATTTTATTTTAACAAGTAATCATAAAAATAGGTATATGACATGTATATATAAATTCGGAGGAGATGGATATTTTTTCGAAACAGTTTTTAGTGGATGAGTTAAGGAAAAACGATGGATATTGCTTTTTACTTGATATTACATGACACATGCTTATTCATAGTTGATTTTTTTTATTAACTAATAAATTGAAGATTAAAAATACATATTTTTCATAATCAATTAACAAAGTATAATTAAAAAATTTAGATAAAAATATTGGAAATGAGATGGATATTTCTTCCCATCCAATAAAAGAAATCGCATAAAATATTTTAAAATATACGAAAAAGATCCGGTGGATACTGATTTTCTAGAACAATAAAGATTAAACTCATACAAATAAGGGACGAGATGGATATCTCCAGTTTCAAACATAATACAAATTGGGCGATGAAGAGAAAACGGAAACGCGCTGAGCCCAATATTAAAAAATTAATATTTTTATCATACGAGAACATTAACAAAAATAATAAGCACATCGATACATATACAAATAGACTTCATATTTTGCATTGATTTATTTAATTTGCAATTATTCATGCTCGAGTATTTATGTATGTCAAAATAAATCCAAAATCGTTATAATCACTTATAGAGTACCATCTTTTGAGGGGCGCTGTGGGGGTGTACTGTCTTCTCCACACATAACCGACGAATGAGTCTAAGAATCTCAAAAGTGCCTTATCCGGTTTCTTAATTTTATATAAAAATTAGGTGGCGACTCCAAACCTTTTTCTTTAATGTCGTCAACAGATGGCGACTCCGCTGGGGACTCGTCAGGCTCGTTATTATAAGTGATTAAAATAATTTTGGGTTTAGTTTGGCACGTATGGATGCATATCTGTTTATTTTATGTCTTTATTATTGTTGCTATACATTTCATGTACATATCTTGCATAGCATATGATGACATAGGGCATATGTCCATTTCATTTACCGGAACAATCGGAGCTTGCGTACAATGTGCGTGAGTAATCCGTAATGCCCGGCCTCTTACCCCAGTCAAAATGTTATTTGGGTAGTACCCCAAGCTGATGTACCATGTGCATTGATCGTCGGGAGGAATCCTAGCAATGACAGGCTGATAGACAAACTATTGGAATAATCAGAGCTTGCGTACAATGTGCGTAGGTAGTCCGTAAGCCCAGCCAATAAGAACCTGTAATTTTCCAACTGGCATTTAGTTTTAGGGGCATCAAAAAAAAATCTTTTCAAATAAAAAATTCTTTAAAAAAAAAATTCCTTTTCAAAAAAAAAATCTTTTTCAAAAACAAAAACATCACAAATATTTTTTTTTATAAAAACTTTTCTTTCCTTTTCACACAAAATTATTTTTCAAAAAAATATTTTTTTTTTCCTTTTCAAATAACATTATTTTTTTCTTTCAAAAAAAGAAAAAAAAAACAATATTCTTTTCATACAATTTTTTTTTTCTTTTTACAAATTTTTTTTTTTCTTTTTTTTTAAGAAAAATTTTTGAAATGAAAATTTTCACAAAAATATTCTTTTGAAAGGTTGACTTATGCATATATCTGACACATTATTTCTAAACGTAAGAACGGTCAAGACAACTATCACAAAAGAAGCCCTTATCTGCTTCGATCCCGACGTCACACTTCTGCAGCAATGGCAGACAATGAAATGAATGAACAATTAAAAAAGGAAAACGAAGAACTTCGCAAACAACTTAATGACATAGGTATGCAGTTGGAGCGTCTGACCACAATGATGACCCATCTTGTTGATGAAAATAGCAACAATACAAAAACTCAGCAAATAGGAGATCCAAGTTCGTCGTATGTAAAATTCCAGCAACGGCAATTCGTACAACAGATACAGTATGATCCTTATGGCCTACATCCACCACCAGAACAGAACCAGTATGCTTTGCCACAATCGGCTCCACTGAGTCATATGGAAATTCAAAGGGTGCAACCCTCTAATCCAGTGACTATAACAGCTCTAGTCAATCCAAGTGAACAACATGAATCTATTCCACTTGACAACCAGCAAATAGAAGACAAGGTTGAAACCATTCTAAATCGTCTGTATACTCTGGAATGCATCAGAGGAACGGTAGATCCTGCACAATTCTGCATTATAACTGATTTGGAGATTCCAAAAGACTTCAAAGTCCTGAATTTTGAAAAATATGATAGAACTGATGACCCCCAAGTGCTTATCTCAATGTGCTGTAGCAAAATGGGGGCATATCTAAAAAATGAGAAGATGCTGGTCTATTACTTTCAGGAGAGTCTTAAAGGACCAGTAATTCGTTGGTATCTGAATTTAAATAAGAATAAAATCAAGACCTGGAAGGATCTAGCAAATTCCTTTCTCAACCACTATCAACATAATAAGGATTTGGCACCTGACAAATCCTCACCGAAGCTTCTGACGCCTAAAAAGGATGAAAAGTTCCGTGCTTTTGCTCAACGATGGAGGAATTTTGTTGCTCAAATCACCTCTCCTATGATTGAGAAAGAACTGATTGACAAATTTATGATCCTAAGTTGTCTGGACAATAGGATTAAAACTGTTTGTGCTATTTCATCTACTTTTACTCAGCTAGTCACTGCGGGACTAAGGATTGAACTGGCACATGACAATGTCTTCAAAACATCTGATGAACAAGCGAAGACCAAGAAGAAAGAGAAAGAAGTAAATAATATCAGCGGAGTAGGCAATTTCAAATAGTCATTATATCGAGTTCCTGCACAATATCAAACAGTTGTACAATATCAGGCTCTACCATACAACAATCAGTACTACCAGAACCGCCCATATCAGCAATTACATCAGTATACATATCAACCTCAGCAAGTTAATCAGCCATATCAAGTTCAGCAGCAACAAGCCGCAATTCCACAACAAAACCATCGACCTCGTCCGCGTGAACCATTGCCAGTTTCTCAAGCAGAAGTATTCAAACACTTGGCCAAGGAAGGTCTGCTGAAGCCAATTTCGGCTCGACAACTCTCTCCCCCATTTCCAAAGTGATATGATGTAAATGCATATTGTGAGTTTCATAGCGGCGTCCAAGGCCACTCTACTGACAATTGTTATTTCCTTCGTGACAAGATATATGAATTGATAAATACAGGAAAGATAAAACTTAATCCTGTAGACACGACACCTACAGCTGCTGCAACTACTACGAATAACATTGCCTCTACTAGTACTCCTGACGTGGGGATTAACAACATCGACGCAAGTTTGTTCCAGGATGAGTGACTGTATTAGCCTGATTTCTTTTCAATAAGGTCATGTTGAGACTATGTTTAGTTTGTCAACAGTTATTTTATGTATATGAATTCTCATTTTGTTACATTTTATCTTTTCAATAGAATACTCTTGTTGGAAAGAAGTTTTTGTTATGCAACTCTGGAATGAGTCTTACTTAATCATAAAGTTGTCTTATTTCGCTACCTATCATGAACTTCCGTAGTTTCAATAAATTTTGCAGAAGGTAAAGAACAGTACATGCTCTTAGTTTAACTTGACAATTAGCAACTTGTCCAAAAATACACAAAAATGCGCAAATATTTACTCGCTATCTTGAGCTATCTAGTAACTAGAAGTATTCATGTAAACCATGTTTACTTTTACGTCAAACGATAATTTATGATATGAGTATGCAAAGCACCTTAAAACTGTATTTATCGAGTAACTGGATTCTTTCATCACCAATGTCAGAATTCACATCAAAAGATAAAATACAAAATAATAAATGTTGAAAATAAAAAGAAAATGTACAAACATTTACTCCGCTACCTTGAGTTATCTAGTAACTAGAAGTATTCATGTGAACCATATTTAATTTTACGTCAAACGATAACTTCTTAAGGTATGAGTGTGTGTTGACGACCTTCCTCCGGATGGGGGAAAG
>MJHO01000493.1:27133-38894 GCA_002076135.1 Xerophyta viscosa | reverse complement strand
TGGCCTAAGTATTTGACAAGTGAAAATTCAAGAATATGTATTTCTGAAATTATATTCTGCAAAATTCATCACCTTATCACACAAACATTCGCTTCTATCTTAAAATAGGCAATTTTATTTTAAACGAAATTCACTCCGGAGTTGCATTCTTTCAACTTAGAGAATCAAGGAAAAGACAAATATGTACTGAGAAGAGAATAAAGTAAACATATTATGACTAATTGTGAACTAAACAGATGTTTAACATGACTTGCTTGAAAGGAAATAAACTAGTAGTCCAACTCAAACTGGGGCAAATTTAAGAAAGTTGATCCATACGTCAAAACTGGGACAAAATTTTCATACGGAAATTTTGAGACTGATCAAAGCAAAGCAGACACAGAGGAGGGCATTCAAAAAAAAAAAAAAAAACTCAGAACAGAATATACATTGACAGCTGACAGATTTATAAAGTGGGGCAGTTTTGAAATACGCAGATCCGTAAAAGAAAAGAAAAGACACAAACACACTCTCTGACCAAATGAAGCAAATTTTAATCAAGACTCTGACGAATCATCACTGGGACAAATCTTTTCAGAAAAATTTGTGAAGAAGCTGATCTCCAACATCAACAGCTGATAAGCTTACAAGATGGGACGACTTTGAAAAATAACTGTCTGCCAAAAAAAGAAAAGCAAAGCAAAGACAAAATAGAAGAAAGAAGGGATGCCGGGGTAATGACTTTTTGAATAGTCGGGATGACCAAACACCCACAGCATAAAATTTCTTTTTACAAAACCTTTTTCGCATAAATTTTTAAGAACAAACATCAACGTCTAGCAAAATAAAATTTTCTCACTTTGATCAACAAATCATTAAAATAACAAAAAAAACAAATTTGACATCAAAACTCTTTTGAGACATAGTTCTCTAAAAAATTTTCACGAAATGTAGTTCTCGCCATTAAATCTTTTCGAGACGTAGTTCGCATAAAATCATTTTGAGGCGTAGTCCTCAAAAAATCTTTTTACATCACGAGACGCAGTTCTCGTCATAAAATCTTTTTGAAACGTAGTTCTCATTCAAATCTTTCCACGAGACGACTGTCTCACTTTTCAAATTTTTCTTTGAGCCGACTGTGCTCTATCACGAGACGATTGTCTCATTCTTCAAATTTTTCCTTGAGCCGACTGTCTCACTTTTCAAATTTTACCTCGAGTCGACTGTCTCATTTTTCAAATTTTTCCTTGAGCCGACTGTGCTCTATCACGAGACGACTGTCTTATTCTTCAAATTTTTTCTTGAGTCGACCGTGCTCTATCACGATACGACTGTCTCATTCTTCAAAGTTTACCTCGAGTCGACTGTACTCCATCTTGAGACACTGTCTCATTTTTCAAATTTTTCCTTGAGCCGACCGTACTCTATCATGAGACGACTGTCTCATTCTTTAAATTTTTCTTGAGCCGACCGTGCTCTATCACGATACGACTGTCTCATTCTTCAAATTTTTTCTTGAGCCGACCGTGCTCTATCACGAGACGACTGTCTCATTTTTTAAATTTTTTCTTAAGCCGACCGTGCTCTATCACGAGACGACTGTCTCATTTTTCAAATTTTACCTTGAGCCGACTGTGCTCTATCACGAGGCGACTGTTTCATTTTTCAAATTTTACCTTGAGTTTGAACCGACTGTGATCCATCATGAGACGACCTATCTCAATTTCAAGTTTTTACCTTGAACCGATTGTGTTTCCATCACGAGACGACGGATCTTATTTTTAAAACTACCTTTTAGCTGACTGTGCGTTTCACGAGACGACCGATCTTATTTTTGAATATATCTTTTAGCCTACTGTGTTTTTCATCGAGACGACTGATCTCACTTTTAAATCTATCTTTTAGCCGACTGTGCTTTACATCGAGACGACTGATCTCATTTTAATTTTATCTTAAGCTGACTGCGCTACATTATGACACGACTGATCTCATCTCAAACTTACTTTTAGCCGATTGTGCTCTACTGAGAGACGACTAATCATAAGCCGACTGTGTTGCACTGTGCGACGATTCATCTCATTTTGACATTTTGAAAATAAGGTGACTAAACTCAAGTTCTCTCCAAACAAAATGTGGTATGTCTTTATCTTTGTCCAATCCTTCTCCGAAGGATCGAATAAAGAGGGGCAACTGTAGACACCCCATTTTGTCCGGGTTATCATTCCGATTTTATTCAATAAACTCGATTAAGCTTAAAATCTTGATTTACACGATTAAATTTATTTTAGCTTAATTTGAGACTATCTGGATGTATATGAGTGTTTAGAATTCTAACGAGATCGCGTACGAACGAGAAACTTTCGTAAAAATCAAAATTTTATACTAGAAGGGCTATATTTGCCAAATTATAAACTTTAGGTCCATACTTTTTGCAAAATAAATTGGTCCAGTTTTGCAATTTAGCAAATAGGAGAATTTTTCACGTAATATCGTTAAAACTCAGTCGTGGCTGCCGTGCTCGCGCGAGCAACCGCCGCGCCTCCCCTGCGATCCCACAATCTCGCGACGCGTCCCTGGTCGTCCGCGTAACGATCGCCCGCACCTCTGTATATATCCGGCGAGAGAGAACCGACGGGAGGGGAGGAGCGCCGATGAAAAAAAAATCCGAGTGAGAGAGATAGAGAGAAAGAGGAAGAAGCAGACCTGCCACCAGCTCCTCCGACACCGTTACTTGTCCCAGCATCTCCGACGACGTCGCCGCCGCGCTGCTGCGCCGTCACCACCGCCGAATACGAAAAAAAAAATCGAAAACCTCGGTTAATCAAGGTATACGTCCAAACTCCCTCAAAACTATTCCATTATAATCTCAACACAGTATAGGTGATGGGACACAGCTGTGGCTTTACCGGAGGTGAGTCAAGGCGGCGAAATAATAAAAAACTTTTTTATCCCGAAAATACACCCTCCAGTATCTACTTGTACAAGCGTCGAAATCAAATTTTGACATCGCCATTAGATCCGGAACCGTCAAAAAACTTAAGATACATATGTAGGTCTAGATGGCCATGATCGTCGGCCGCGAGCTCGCGCCAATTCTTGAAAATAAAGATGACGACCGGCTCAGCCGGTCGTCACTTCAATTAGAATAGGCGCGCGGGGTTTAGCCCCGCGCTGCCTTCAGCTCGGTCAGTTTCGTTCAGACCGAGCCAACTTCAATATGATCCGAGCCAAGTTCAAATTAGACCGAGCCAAATTCAATCCGACAGAGCCATTTTCAATCCGGTCGAGCCCAAATAAATTCTGATCGAGTCAGTTTCAATTCTGATCGAGCTATTTTAATTCTGACTTAGCCATTTTGATCATAGGAACCTATATAGTGGTCCAAATCTATTTTTAATAAATTTTGATCACTTTTGAATTGGATTTTAAGCTTATAATTTCTATGATTTTTATTATAAAGATGGCTAAAAATATCAAAACATCATAAATCTTTTAAAACAAAGGTTAGTGTGAGGCGGTTAAGCGATCTCTATACCTTAATAAAATTTTAAAAAAAAACAAACATAAAAATTGATAAATATAAAGTCTTAATAAAAAATGACAAATCTTAAATATTTTAAAGATAAGGTCAGAGTGAGGCGGTTAACCGATCTCTACACCTTAATAAAAATTTTCAAAACATAAAATTAATTAATATAAATTATCATGAACATCTTTTGGGTTAGAGTGAGGCGGTTAACCGATCTCTCACCCTATCTAATAATTTCTTAAAAAAAAAATAAAAAATAAAAAATGGGATTAGAATGAGATGGTTATCCGAACTCTACATCTCAAAAAATAATAATAATAATAATAATTTTTCACACGTAAAATTCAAGAATAAAAAGAAACACGCGGAGTCGATTACATTTTTTTTATTTAGCATTATCACATACATGCATATATTTAAATCTCATGCATAAAATGATGAATTCCAATTTTGAAAAATATAAGCCATTTAATTAAGAGTACCATTTTCGAAGGGGCGCTGTGGGGGTGTCCTGTCTTCCCCACACATAACCGACAACGAGCACAAGAATCTCAACATGCCTTATCCCGGTTTTCCATAAAAATTAGGTGGCGACTCCAAATTTTCTTTCTCCCATCCGGAGGAAGGTCGTCAACAGATACGTGGCGTGTTCGACCCGCCAAGGTATTTAAATAAACTCGTACAGCGATTAGAAGCATGATAGGATCGCGTTAAAATTAATTAGATTAATTTTAATTATCATGTTTAGTTTATATGCGATGTAAATGTTTCGAATTGTTATAGCATACTAATGTGATCCTGTATTCGGGTACACGGTGATTGTATTTTTAAAATTTTAAATTTTCGCTGCGTATCTGATGTGTTTTTTGACCCCGATAAACCAACAGTGGTATCAGAGCTATCTTTGGCTTTACTATAATAATTGTCGATATTTGATCACGACGTAATAATATTAATTGTTAATATTATAATTTATATACGATGAATGTAATTTACCGCACACTAACTAAGAGTTGGACATAAAATCCTAAACGAACTAAATTATGAAATTAGTTCAAAAGCATGTTTATCGTGATCGAATTATCGTATTTATTTTTGTTCATATGTGATATGGATGGAATGTGTGGTGAAGGATGATCATGGACTAGGCCGCTATAGATTGTATATAGTCGGAATTTTGGTAATTTAAAATTCGTAGCCTGGTGCTATGCCTCTCTCTATTCGAAAAGCAAGTTCCCGTGTAATAATTAATTTTATTTTATTCCTTTTTCTGCTTTTTAGAAAGGTTGTAGTAGGATATAAAAAATCATATAATTGAAGATCGTGAAGAGTTCACGGCTGGACGAAGAAGTTCAAGAAAGAGTTCGAGGGATTATAATCAAGTGCATTGAATGCAAGCTGCTACATACACGTTAGAATTCCACTCAGTAGCTCGAGTGGATTAGGTAGATGTCCATGATCATCTGGTAGTTTAGCATGCTTATTATTCTATATTTTTTGATAATTGTTATCATGTTGTTTTGTAACATGCCTTGTATGTGATACATGTCTTGTTATGACCAACCATAGAAATACGTGCTAGGATAATAAGATGAGACCTTAAAAGCATAGTCTGCTTAAAAACTGATTCCCTAAACTTTCAGATTTAAATTCAAGTATTTATAATTTTAGCTTTGCGAAAAATCTTAGCCGCCCTCCATTAATTATGAATTAGAGTCAAGTGTTTGACCTAATTGACTTGATGTGTAAACGCATGGTTATTTAGGTGAAACGCTATGTATTAACCATTCGCACATACCGGTTTGTAAGTGGGTAAACCGATTAGATAAGTCTCGTTGCAAAAAACACAAAGATTCATCTCATAGTTTTACGCCACTTGGAATGGAGGTTGTACTTGACTACATTATTATGGTTTGTTGCGAAAAACGCAAGACCATGAATAATTAGAGGCTAAAAATAAGGAGTTGTAATTGACAAAATATGTTGTCGACCGATCAGAAAAATGTAGTCGTCATGCAAACGTGAGATTACATTTTTTACTGATTGGATCCTTAATCTCACTAAGAATATGATTTCCGTCTCATGTTTGAAGATTGCATGATTTGTAGAAGAATAGTTGGAGCATCATTTAGAATTAACCATAATCTATTTGTTGTTTTATTTCAAGTAAATAATTGCATGCTAATATATCTTTTATTTTTATATTTTTTAATGCTTGTAGATGAGTGGTTTGCCTATACATAATATTCTTGACGCGAACAAACTGACTGGACCGAACTATATCGATTGGTTGCGCAATATAAAACTAGTCATTGCAATTCAAAAGGTAGCGTATGTTCTCAAGTTTCTCATGCCTATTCTTAACGAACAGTTCACTAATGATGAGCGAGTTCAGGCGACCAATGGAAGCAATGAGATACTTGCAAAGTGTATCATCTAAGCTTCCATGTGTAATGAGTTACAGCGTCAGCACGAAAATTTGGATAATGCTAGTATAATGCTTCGTCTGAAGAAGCTTTATGTTGAACCTGATATGACTGCTAGATATGAGATATCTAAGGACTTTTCAGGGCTAGGATGAATGAAGGAGACTCCGTGCAGATCCATATTCTTAAGATGATCGAGCGAGCTGAGCAACTTGGACTTGCGATGGATCACGAGTTGAGTGTCGACTTAATCCTTCAATCACTCCCTCCCTCCTATGCTCCATTTATCCTGAACTTCAAAATGAATAAGTTGGAGGCAACCCTTACAGAACTCCTCAACATGCTGATGACCGCTGAGAGCTCTGTCACGAATGACAGGGGCAAGGCTATGATGGTGGTTAGTACTTCTAAGACCAATGGAAAGTCCAATGGTGCTAAGAAGAAGAAGAAGACCGTCATTGCCAAGAAGAACATGAAGGCAAAGGGAAAGGATAAGAAGAAGGCAAAAGCCGATTCTAAAATTGAGAACAAGTGCTTTGAATGTGGCAAAGCTGGACACTGGAAGAGGAACTGCAAGGTTCACCTTGAGAAGGTGAAAAAGACTAAAGAAGCCGGGCCCTCAGGTGTGTTCATTATTGAGATCAATCTCTCTAGTAAACATTCTTTAAATTGGATATTAGATACCGGGTATGTCTCACACATTTTCATATCGATGCAGGGACTAAAGAATCCTAGAAGGTTGGCGAAAGGAGAAGTTGACCTTAGAGTTGTCAACAAAGTAAGAGTTGCTGCGCTGACTAAAGAATCCAATTACCTACCAGAAGGGTACTAGAGCTAAGGGATTTCTATTTCATACATGCACTTAGTAGAAATTTGATTTCTACTTCAACTCTTTGTAAGAGTGGTTTTAAATTCGTATTTGAGAACAATAGTTGTACATTTTCATTCAAAAACGAGTTTTATGGTTCTAGTACATTATGCGATGATCTCTATTTCATTGATACACTTCATGAAATGTACAATGTCGAACAACCTAGAAAGAGGAATAGAGATAATGTAAACGAGCATATCTTTGGCATTGTAGACTTGGTCATATCAGTGAGACAAGACAAAACAAGCTCTACAAAGAGAGGTTAATTGAACCGGATGTTTATGAAACATATCCTACTTGTGAGCCTTGTCTTAAAGGAAAGATGACCAAATCTCCATTTACAGGACATGGAGAGAGAGCTGCTGACGACCTTAAAGAAAAAAGAAAAGGTTTTGGAGTCGCCACCTATTTTTTATGGAAACTTAGGAAACCGGATAAGGCACTTTTGAGATTCATGGGCTCGTTCCTCGGTTACGTGTGGGAAAGACGGTACACCCCCACAGCGCCCCTCAAAAGAGGGTACTCTATAAGTGATTATAACGATTTTGGGTTTACTTTGGTATGCATAAATGTTCGAGAATGAATCATTATAAATTGAATAATAAATTTAAAATGTGAAGTCTATTTGTGTGTCTATTGATGTGCTTAATATTAAAAGCTGTTTTCATGTGATGAAAATATATACTTTTTAATGTTGGGCTCAGCGCGTTTCCGTTTCCTCTTCATCGCCCAATTTGTATTATGTTTGAAGGTAGAGATATCCATCTCGGCCCTTATTTGTATGAGTGTAATGTTTAAAGAACCAGTGTCAACCAGATCTTTTCGTGTATTTAAAATATTTATGAAATGTGATGTTTATTATTTAAAGAACCAGTAGCCACCGGATCTTCTCATATATTTTAAAATAGTTTGTAAAGTGTAATTTTTATTATTTGAAGAACCAGTATCCACCGAATCTTTTTATGTATTTTAAATATTTTATGCTATATCTTTTTTTGGATGGGAAGAAATATCCATCTCATTCCCAATATGTTTATTTAAATTTTTTATTATACTTTGTTAATTGATTAGGAAGAAATATCGATCTTATTCCCAATATTTTTATTTAATAATCTAATTATGGTTTGCTAATTGATTATGAAGAAATATCATCGTAATATTAATCTTATTATTTTAAAAAAAAAATTAATTATGAATAGGCATATGTCATGTAATATCAAGAAAGAAGTAATATCCATCGGTTTTCCTTTACTCGTCTACTAAAAATCTATTTCGGGAAAATATCCATCTCCGAATTTCTATGTTCATATCATATACCCATGTTTATAATTACTAGTTAAAATGAAATGACTAGTACTTAGAGAAGATAATGGAATGGGTTTTGAGATGCTTTACTTTAATCGGAGTTTGAAACGTGTGAGTGTTGTAGGTGGCTCCGGCAGCGGCGATGGTTCCAACGTGTGGCGGCGTCGAAAAGTCGAGGACGTCGTCAGTGAGATGTCAACGGTGTTGGTGACGACCAACGGCGGTGGAGCCGGCACTCCACTACTTCTCTCTCTCTCTACGTAATTTTTCTCCAATTTACTTAATTTCCTTCTTTTTTTTACTAGCAGATTGTCCTCCCCCCCTCCTCTTTTTTTTCTGCATTATGTGCTCCTTTTATGCTGCAAACATGAGCAACCTCCTCCATAACTTCATGTAACCCCCCTATTTCAATACCTTCTCAATTGTCTCATTAAATACCCATCACTCTTTGTAACTGTCCAATTTTTAATTTTTTTTGAAACTGCCACAAATGTGCTCTAAATGACTTAAAATGTTGTGTACTGATTCCTTAGTGAGTCTAATTTCAAACAAAATTGGTTTGAGCGTATTTGATTTGTAAGTAAAAAGTTATAGGACATTTTGCTGATATATGCCCCCCCCCCTAATAAGTTTTTGCGGATGTGTGCCCCCCTAAACAGATTTGGCGAATATGTGTGCCTTTGCGTTGTGAAATGACCAAAATGCCCCCGTTTTTTAATTAAATTGTTCTGCAAAATCACTCGCTGTACTGAAATGCCCTAAATGCCCCCGTTTTTTAATTCATTTGATCTGCAAAACCGCTGACTGTGGCGGTCCATCAAATCACAAACAGCTTCTCTCGCCGCCCGGTCTCGCGCTCTAGGTCTTCACCACCGCTGCGCCGTGCCTCAATCGCCGTTCTTCCCGCTATCTTCTAATTTTCTCTCTTATATCCGCTCAATATGGGTAAGGGTAAGCGCGTCAATGTGAAAACAAGATGTTTCCCGAAGAATTTGTTCGACAACTTCAACGCTAAGGGTGAGAATAGCTTGGCGTTTCATAATTTCCATTTTCCGATCGTGAAGACAACTCCTTTCTCCCATCTATATAATATCCCACCTGTTAGCGGCGATCGTTCTAGACTCACGGTAATTTGCAATCATTGGGTACGTGGTTCGACTTTTCTTTTGGGTGGGGGCGGAGCTGGTATTCACCCCTAAAGATGTGGCGATATTACTCGGACTACCTTTGGTCGGGCTGTCTGTTAATTTAGAAGCGCCTCTAAGTGCGCCTGAAACTCCCCTTCTCAAATCTTTTTTTAACGCCCCCTATGCTCCGCACATTGACGACATAGTAGGTCAAATGCGGAACCTCAGGAATGACGAAGCAAGAGCTGTAGATTATGTCAAGCTATGGGTATTGTACATATTTGCTGGTCTACTTTTCACTGAACCTAGCCAAAGGGTACCAAGAGTCTCGTCGCCCTCGTGGATAACTTGGAGGATTTGAAGAAATACAATTGACCCTCTGTAATACACAAAAACACAATAGAGGGAGTATGCTGTTATCGCCGTGGTGTAAAGAACTACCTAAGCGGCTGTCCGATTCTGCTGACGGTAAGTAAATAATCTTGGTAATATGTTGTTATGTTATGTGGTGTTCTGAGGGTGTTCTTTGGGAGTTATGTGTGTGTTTTATGGTGTTCTGGTGTGTTCTGGGGCATTTTGGGTGTATTCTGGGGATGTTCTGGGTGAATTGGGGTGTTCTGAGCGAATGGGGGTGTTCTGGGAGTGTTCTGGGGATGTTCTGAGTGAATGGGGGTGTTCTGTGTTGTAAGTGACGTGTTCTGTGTGTGTTCTATTGTGGCCTGGGGTGTTCTGAGGGTGTTCTTGTTGTTATGCTGGTGTGCTGGGTTGTTCCGGGGTGTTCTGCGGTTGTTCTGGGGGTGTTCTGACGGTGGGCTGGGGTGTTCTAGGGGTGTTCTGGGGGTATTGTAGGTCTTCTGGTGGGTGTTCATATGTGTCGATGGTGTCTCTATTGCTATGTATCTATGATGACTCTCTGTTATTTACATGCAGGCTTGGTATTACGAAAAGTTGAAAAGCATGACTCCTCCAAACATTAATGCTACACCATGTCTTTTCACGTGGTCTGGAGTTGGAGTTATTGCGGCGGCTGAATTTCAAATTCAATGTAAACGTCATAGCATTGAGTCCTTTCAGGCAGAGTGTGATCTCACCGAGAAGGAACTTGAGTTGGTACAGCATGGTCAGGATGCTGGAGACGAAGGTAAATATGAAGAAGCTAACCAGCAAGTTTTATTGTTGGAAGCACCAGCAGTATCAGATGAAAAGGCACCACAAGTATCAGTTGAAAAGGCTACGGAAAGTCCACTGCAGCTGACTTTTGATCGTCAGTCGTTAGAGTATAGGGTTGGTAAGTTAGAGGAGGAGATGAAAACGCATAAGTCTAATATGAAGGAATTTAAGGCTTTGGTTCAACAGCAGATGTCTAATCAGATGTTAGAGATGAAGGCACTGGGTGAAAAGATGTTGCAGCCTCAAAGTGCGCTAAAAACGCCAACCTCCTCTCGCAGAGTAAGCTTTGATGAACCCACTCTTTTTTCTACGCCTGCCGTCTCCGCCCCTCGTAAAGAAAAAGGAACTGCGAAAGCGAGATACCCCTCTCGCTGCAGCATACCCTACTAGACGCGGAAGAGAGATAACCCAACATTACTCGAGGCTATCTCAAACCTTGAGAAGATGTGCCGCAAGAAGCCCCGGACAATGATGATAAATAGGAAGTCGAGGTCTGCAATCGAGAAGCTTTCAAAGAGCATTGCCAAGGAAATATGAAATCAGGTTTAGGGAAGGAAAAGAGTCAGATATTTTGATGGAGCAAATGTCTGCTACTGAGCCGGTCAAACTTACAACATTTGACGCCACTGAAACGGATGAAATGATAATGAGGGTGATTGATGAAATTAAGTATCATGACAGTGTTGCTGACGAGGCCATGCTGATGAGCCTATGGAGACAGATTCTGTTGCAGAGGAGCATGCTCATATGCCTCCTGTTTCAGAGCAGGATCCCGCCGATGAGCCCAAGAAGGATGATCATCCTCTTGAACAGACTCATCTGCGTGAACATGATCTTTCTCAACTACAGGATCCTCCTCTTGAACAAGTTCCTAAGAAGAAGGATCCTGTTCAAGAGGAGGAACCTGTATTTGATAAAGATCCTGCCGATGAGCCCAAGAAGGATGATCATCCTCTTGAACAGACTTGTCTGCCTGAACAGGATCTTTCTCAACTACAGGATCTTCCTCTTGAACAGGTTCCTAAGAAGAAGGATCATGTTCAAGAGGAGGAACCTGTATTTGATAAAGATCCAGTTTTCTTCAAAGATATTGGCTCAGAAGCTACGGAAACTTCTGAGTGGGAAAGGGGTACAAGCCCTTCGAATAAAATTGAAATAAGCGAGCAACATCCTGATCCTACTACTTTCCTTACAGATCAAGAAGAATGGGTAGTAAAAAATGTTAAAAAGGTAAGCACTTACTGTTCAGCTTTGTTCTCGTGTGTTCTTGGGTGTTGTGTGTGTGCTTTGGGTGTTCTGGGGGTGTTTTTGGGTGTTCTGGGTGTGTTCTTGTTGGGTTATCGGGGTCGAAAAA
>MJHO01000493.1:0-24108 GCA_002076135.1 Xerophyta viscosa | reverse complement strand
GCTTTGGTGAAAGGGTCTACTATGTTGTCTTTTATGTCAACCTTTTGTATCTTGATATCGCCTTTCTCAATGAATTCCCTAATCATGTGAAAACGTCTTTGAATGTGTTTGGATCTTTGATGAGACCTTGATTCCTTTGCTTGCGCAATTGCCCCGTTGTTATCACATAACAATGGGATGGGATCCTCTATCCCTGGAACTACTCCAAGCTTAGTAATGAACTTCTTCATCCAAACAGCCTCTTTCGCAGCTTCCGAAGCAGCAATATATTCGGCCTCTATAGCTGAGTCTGCTATGGTCGGTTGCTTGGAACTTTTCCAACTAACCGCACACCATTCAGAGTAAATACGAACCTTGAAACAGATTTACTATCATCCTTATCTGATTGAAAACTTGAGTCCGTATAGGCCTAAACTTTCAACTCTGATTCACCACTGTATATCAAAAATTTATCCTTAGTTCTTCTGAAGTACTTAAGGATACTTTTAACCGCAGTCCAGTGACCTTCACCGGGATCAGATTGAATATCTGTTCGTCACACCAAAGATAAGCCACATCTGGCGGGCTGCACAACATTGTATACATAATGACCTAATAGCAATGGCATTATGGATATTCTTCATGCGATCTCTTTCTCCAGGCAATTCTTTGGTGGCCATGCTTTAGAGAGTTGTATTCCATGATTATATGACAAAACACTTTCTTGCATTTTCTCATACTAAACCCCGCTTTAAACCTTTTCAAATATATTTGGATTAAGATAATCTAATATCTATTTGATCTAATCTCTATAGATCTTGATGCCAAGGAATATGAGGAAGCCTCCAAATCTTTCATGGAAAACTGATTGCGATAACCAAACTTTTATTGATTGCATCATTGAATATCATTGCCAAAATCAGTAGTATTCATCCACACCAAAGAAAGCCCCACACCCCAGATTACAGTACTAAGAAAGCTGATAGCATCCGCTAACTTTCTTGTCACATACGGCTATCCTCCATTGTTTGATAAAGTCAAACAATTTGACTGTCTCAATCAAAACAAATGTCCAACTCCGAGAAGCTTGCTGGTCATAAATTGGACCTATTTTAGCTTGCTCACATTGCTTTCGCTTCCAATAGAGATTAAAAGCCCTCAAGTTAGTTCATGTAACCATCTCTTTGAGGTTTCCATTAATGAAAATGCCGTCTTCGACATCCATTTGCCAAATCTCATAGCATGGTTAACAGCTATCGCAAGTAATATCCGAATGGATTTGAGCATTGCTACTGTGAGAAGGTCTCGTCATAATCGATACCTTGCTTTTGTCTGAAGCCTTTAGCCACCAGCTTGGCTTTGTAGTGATGCTGATGGATTTCTCCTCACCAGGACTGGGACGACGCACGCTGGGTAGACTCTCTTGGAATGGCGGGGATGGTTACGGAGAGTAGTCCGTGTCGGTGAGAAGGACGAATTATCTTGGTCAGATGATTACAGACAGTGTTTTAACGTGGAAAACCTCAACGGAGGGTAAGAAACCACCGGTGCAGGAAGGATCTCGAGTGTTTTACTAGTATTTTCGGAATCACAAGTATTATACTGCGTATGTCTCCCTCTCCTCTTGTCCTGTCCCTTAGGATTACAGTGGGAAGTTTTTTATACAGAGATTAAGCGGGTAATTACTGTAGTTAATTACCGCCGAGTTACTGTAGCATTACACTGTCTACATTTAGGGGTATTTGGGTTCATTCAACAACGTCACGGACTACGGCACGGAGGCTGTCCGTTTGGGAGCATGGCGCTTGCTGATTGGGTTGAAGTCCGAGGTCTGGCAATCTTGGTAATGTGTAGTTTCAACGGGCGCATCGCGTTCAAATAAGAGGCAGATTCGTTATTCACGTACTTCACCGGATGTCATTCGTTAGGTTCCATGTTGGGACCGTATCATCTGCCCCCCGACCAGATGGGAACTCATGTCGGCCATCGTCGGAACGTATTTTTTCGGAGTCGCGCGCTTGTTTTTCTATAGCCTTCCGTAATGGATTTCGGTACTAAGTTTTGTCCGAATTTGGACGATTGTCAAACGGTGATTGATCGCGAGATGAGATTACCGCGTTAGACACTGTCGTCCTCTACGGTTATAAGTAGGGCCCGCGGCATTTTTTTTCGTTTCACGTGATCGAGCTTTTCTCTCTGGAGTGAAAAAATCCTCAACGAAGAGCTTCCCAGTCTCCTCTTCTTTCTGCGTTTCGTGTCCGACGAAGAGCTTTCCAATCTTCCTCTTTCTCCCCATCTCGTCAAGTTAAGGTATGTCTTCTCGTAGTTCATCGAGCACGGAGTCTAGTAGTAGCCAGGATTCCGGCGATAGGTCTAACGTTCCAATCCGTAACTCACGGTTCCGCTATATATGGGGGGCGCCTGTGTCCCAGATACCACGAGGGACCAAACGACCCGAGGAGAATTCATACCGTACTAGCGTCCAGAGCAGCTTTCGCTTAGATACGAAATGAAGTGCTACGTCAGTGAGATCGTGGGCAGAGATAGCGGTGAGGCGAGGGTTGAGCAGGTGGAGGTCTCGATTAGTCGAGGCAAAGGCCCAAGGGTCCCCCCTGCCGAGTTTAATCCTCGAACTGCTGTCTCCTCCGTGACTGAGGAGCAGTTAGTCTAATGGCGGAAGGAGTACGGCATCCCTCCGGATTTTGAGGCAAGGGTAGCTCTTCCTACGGAGAGAATGACGGATGTCTCCGCAGAGTGGGTGCCATTCCGTTTGGACATGTTTAAGGCTGGTCTTCGTTTTCCGTTGTTGCCCTTTTATGTTCAGCTCTTTGCCTTCTACGCCGTTACCCCGTGTCACCTATCTCCGAACTCATATCGGGATATCTTGGTGTTTTTATACATTTGCGTTCATACGAGGACCAGGCCGTCTCTCGAATTGTGGAGAAACTTGTTCACTCTGTCTTCTTCTAAGCAAGGTCCGGGTTTTTATAATACGAAGTATCGGAATCCTGCGAAGAGGAAGACGGAGGGAAAGGGGGTGACGTTTCCGAAGTGGCGTCATAGCTTCTTTTTCGTGAGGAGGAGGCCGGAGTGGTGCTTCCCCGATCGTTGGTCTGACCATCTAAGTGAAGCGTTGAAGGAGAGGCCGGAGCTCACTCAAGAGTTGGAGCTGTTGGAAAGCCAGTTTCTTACATTTCGCGGTTCAAGTGTCCGTAGCCAGAAAGCGTCCCGGACGCATCGTGCGGACGACGAAGCATTGACCGATACGTCGTTCGTTGCATCCACTACAAATTTGCTTCTTCCGTAGCTTAGTCGCCATGTAGAGCTCCTTCTAGATGCGTAGACGCCGTCTTTGTCGCAGCGATTGAAATGGAAGCAGCAGAAGCGAAGTTCCGGGGTGGAAGCGGCGACTCACTGTCGGAAAACTGCGAAGCCCCCGTATCGTCGTGAAGGCGACCGGAAGAGAACGTGGTGCCGCTGGTTCTGGGGCGAGGCCGTCCGCGCTCGAGGTCGGATCAGGCCAAGTAGAGGGGGCCAACGGAGCGCTCGTACCCGTCTCTTCATCTTCTCCGATCCAGGAGAGGAGCGTTCCTGTGAGGGGGTCTTCTCCTACGGTTTCCTTCTACGAGAGGGCCTCCCGAGTCTTCGTCCCAGCCTTCGCGAGGCAAAAAGAAGAAGAGACGAGTAGAGTCTCAAAGAGAGGAAGACGCTCCCGTCTACGTGCCAAACTGGAATATACGGGAGGGAGCCCATGTTTTGGAGAGCTCTGAAGTGGCGATGGAATTCATACACAAGTGCCTTCCGAAGAAAGACAGATTGCCTCTTCCTGGGACGTCGGTTGATTCCTCATTGAGGGACATGTCGTTGAACGCGGCCAATGTAAGCTTGGATCATTAACGTCTTTTTGTCCTTATTTTGATTGTCTGTTATCTGACGGCGTTGTTGTGATCGCAGCTGCTGGCCTCCATGAGCCAGGTGCTCGCCGTTGTCAAAGGGCGAGAGAGAATTTTGGAGAAGGCCGAGGCAATTAGGGTCGAGATGGAGAAGCTGATCCAAGAGCGAGACGAGGCCGTCGATTTGGCCAAGGAGCAAGAGGAGCTAGCTGCTTCACTCCAGGTGAAACTCGACGCAGGAGTGACTAAGAGAACGCAAGAGTTGTTACTTTCTAAGTTTGCCCGGGAAGCAGCTGAGAGGACGACTAAGTCGTTAAACGATAAAGACGCTGAGATCGCCAAGCTTCAGGCCTCAGTTGAAGGGAAGGACGCCGAGATCGCCAAGCTTCAGGCCTTGGTTGGAGCGAAGGACCTGGAGCTTCAACAGGCGCCTGGGAAGGCGATCGAGGAGTACCGGGCTTCGAACGAGTTTGTCCGCGAGAAGGGGAGGCACGCCGTAGTCTTTAGCCGCTTCCTTTACTTCGAGATGCTGAGGAACTCCGGTCAGCGATTCCTGAAGAGGGTGAGAGAGTCTCATTTAACATTCTGGAGGAGGAGGATGTCGTTCGAAGTGCTGGGGCTAGACGAGACTCAGGCGCTCAACCATTCTCAGATGATGAAGGAGAAGGAGATAACGACGACGACGCCGAAGGTGCTGCTGAGGCCGGAGATGCCGGTGCTCCTGGAGATCGTTTGTAGGAATTTGCGCTTTCCTTATGTGTTCATCCCCTTTTTTGTTTTTTACGTAACGGGCGGTCTCCGTACTTCATGTACAGAAAGTACTCCTTTTGGAATGCAATGATTAATTCTTCAACCGTGATGTGTCGACTCATTTATTGCTTTCATCTGTCTATAAGAAATAGTCGAGGGAGTTCGCGTAAACCCATGGTCTTACTTATCTCGCGCGGACTTCCGATTTTACTGTCAGCAGCCGGCGGATAGTAACGGATTGCCATGGCTAACGGAATGACTGCCGAGTTGCTGCGGTCGTTAGTCCGGGAGAACCGCCTGCTCGAGGTGGAAAATCAGCGGCTTCGGGAAAGATTAGAGGCTCTGCGAAGTCAAGGCAGGCATCGTGACACTCTGCTCGTGGACGCCCGTTGCGAGATTGCCTCTTTGCGTTCGTATGCGTCATCTCTGGAGAGGGACTTGAGGGAAACACGAGAGCGGTTGGATCGTGTTTTGCGAGGTTCGTCGACTCCGGAGTACAGTCCTTTGACTCCTCTTCACGATCCGATTATCCTGGTACCTTCCAGCTTGACGGAAGTTACGTTCGAAGGGTTCTCACGTATGTCGGAAGATGAAGATTGCTTCACGGAGTCTGAGTTGGCTTTTTTGCACCTTGTTAGACTTTAAGCGTTTCGGAAGTAGTTTTTCCTTCGATGTTGGCTTGTTGATGTAATCTTATTTCGAATGAAATGGATGCGATCTGTGTTTCGTTTCGTAAGTCCCGATCTTTGAGCGGACATGCCTTTCGTCTCCCAGCCAGCGGTAACCGGAGTGCGATGCGAGCGGGATGTCGTCCGTTTTCATAATGCTGGAGTTGACGGAGACGGCTTTCGACCGGCGCTTTTGAGACGGGACGGGCTTTTGCGTCCCCCAGACACGTGGCTAAAGCGGAGTCGAATGCAAACGGGATGTCGCTCAGTTTTCATCTGGCTGGAGTTGCAGGAGCGGACCTTTCGAGGGTCCGGCGCTTTTGAGCGGACGGGCTTTTGCGTCCCCCCCAGCCAGCGGTAACGGAGTGCGATGCGACACGGAATGTCGCTCCGTTTTCATCTGGCTTGGATTGAAGGAGCGGCTTTGAAGTCCGGCGCTTTTGGCGGCCCGGCTTATTGCGTCCCACCCAGACAGTGGTAACGGAGTGCGATGCGACACGGAATGTCGCTCCGTTTTCATCTAGCTGGAGTTGAAGGAGCGGCCTTTCGAGGTCCGGCGCTTTTGGGCGGACGGGCTTTTGCGTCCCCCCCAGCCAGCGGTAACGGAGTGCGATGCGACACGGGATGTCGCTCCGTTTCCATCTGGCTGGAGTTGAAGGAGCGGCCTTTCGTGAGTGTTAAGCTGGGGATGCGAGAAAATCGTTTTCTTGATAGCTAAAGGTATAATTACAAGTTACTGATGATAAGCCCGAAGGTTCAGTACGCTCCAAGTTCTAGGTATATCGTTTCCCTCCATGTCTTGTAGCGCGTAGGCCCCTTTGCCGAGTACTTCAGAGATACGATAAGGGCCTTCCCATGTTGGTCCAAGTTTGGTGGATTGTTGCTGAACCTTCCTCAGGACCAGTTGTCCTTTTTGGAATGATCTCAATCTCACTCGTCTATTGTAGTAATGGGACACTCGTTGCTTGTATGTTTGCGCTCTGATTAGGGCCCTTTCTCGTTTCTCGTCGAGTAAGTCGAGTTCGTTAGAAGACGGTCTCCGTTGGATGTATCTTCGTTGTATTCGACTCTGAGCGTAGGGTTGTTGAGCTCTACTGGTATCACTGCTTCAGTTCCGTAAGTGAGAGCGAAGGGTGTTTCTCCGGTCGTCGTTCGGTGGGTGGTCCGGTACGCCCATAGGACCGTTGGGAGTATGTCGGGCCAGTTTCCTTTCGCTCCCTCCAGACGTTTCTTCAATCCCTCCAATATCGTTCGGTTTGCGTTTTCCACTTGTCCGTTGGCTTGCGGATGATAAACGGAGGCGAACCTTTGTTTGATATGGAGCGTTTCACATAAGTTTTTTTCAATCCCGGACTTGTGAACTGGCTTCCGTTGTCGACACGAGATATTTGGGTATCCCGAAGCGGCATATGACCGATTGTTTGAAGAATTTAGAGACTGCTGCCCCGGTGATTGTCGCCAATGGTTCGGCTTCAATCCACTTCGTGAAGTAGTCTATCGCGACGATCATGAATCGCCTTTGTCTTGACGCGGGTGGGAGAAGGCCCAACGAGGTTCCATGCCCTATTGTAGAATGGCCATGGGCGACACAACGTTGGATATTGGCTCTGCCGGCGCGTGACTGATCTGGCGATTCCTTGAGCATCGGTAGCACGAAAGAAACGAACTTCTTCAGCATCCGTCCATAACGTTTTGGCCAGTCTAATAACCTGCCGTAAAAAAAAAAAATAACAAAATAAGACTTCTGGGCGAGGGTCCGTGTCCTATTATGGTTTGAGCACATCCCTCGTGTATGTCTCGGAGGATGGTCTGGACCGTCTCCTCGTCGACACATTTGAGGTAGGGAGCCGAGAGGCGATGCGGTACTAGCTGTCCGTTTATAATGGTGAAACGGGCTGCTCTTCTAATGACTGCCTCCGCAAGTTTTTTATCCGGAGGAAGTTCCTGTTTCTCCAAGTAAATTTTTATGTCAAAAGCCACTATCGAATGGATAGGCGGAACATACCTCACTTCGTCGATACGACGGGGCAGGAAGCTCTACGGAATAGCGGCGCTGGTTGGTCTCGGCGGTTGCAATGAGGCCAGCCGACAGGGCCGTCACCATGTGGTTTTTTGTCCCGAGGGATATAGGAGGACTTCGACTGTTCGGGGTCGGAGATGAGGCGTTGATTTTTCGCAGAGGAGGCTGCATTAATGGATCAATCACAGCCTTCGTATTCTCCGGAATCTGGTTTGCGAGAGCTGCCGAAATCAGTGATAGCTCTCAACCTTCTGATTTCCGAGCAGCTTTGAGAGGCGGATCCCTGGCTACGATTGCTTCGTACTCCTACATTGTTGGTCGCCGGAAAAGTTTTTAAATTTCAACGGTATTCCAATCTGAGTTGTCCGGCCGGACAGAGACTATGCTGCCCGTTGCCCGTCGCGTTGGATATCGTCGGTATGCAGAGTCCAAAGATCATCGATGGGGTTTGCTTTCGACATGTGTCGACGGAGATCTTCTTCGAGCGTGGGAGTCATGTTCCGCATGAATCGGCCAGGCCATGAGCTTTGATGCCGGCCGTGGTTTGGAAAAAGGGTGTCGAACTCTTTTCAGCCTTCATCGACCAATTAGCTTGCGGCCTGATGATGCGGATCTTCATGACTGCGCCAATGGGGTATTCGTCAGGATGTGAATGGGATGTCCCCTAGGAAGTAGGGCCTCAATCGTCTCGAGCAAAGAATAATCGTGTAAGCTAGTTTCTCCAAGGTATAATAATTGAGCACCGAGTCTCGGAGAAGCTTGCTGTAGTAGAAGATAGGGTTTTGGACTCTATCCCGTTCGCGAACGAGGACCGCACTGGAGGCGGACTCCGAAACAGAGACGTATAAATACAATGGTTCTCCGGGTTCGGCGATAGCCATAACCGGGGGTTGCGTGAGGAAAAGCTTGAGTTCCTCGAATGCTCTGTCGTGCTCCGGAGTCCATAGGAATCTCGTATTCCTTCTGAGGATGTTGTAGAAAAGCTTGCATCGGTCCCCGGAGCGGGATATGAAGCGTCCGAGGGCGGTGATTCGACCCGTTAGCCGTTGTACCTCCGTTATATTTTTAGGAGGAGGCATGTCGATGATTGCCTTGACTTTGTCCGGGTTTGCCTCCACTCCGTGAGGGGTGACCACATAGCCAAGGAATTTTCCAGAGGAAACACCGAACGAACACTTTTCCGGGTTGAGGCGCATTCCGTAGCGCCTCATTATGTTGAACGCCTCCTGTAAATGTCGAGCGTGGTCTTTTCGATCTTTACTTTTGACCAGGAGGTCGTCCACATAGGCTTCCATTGTGTTTCCGAGGAGTGTACTGAATCCCGTATCAACGAATCTTTGGAAGGTTGCCCCGGCATTTATCAATCAAAGGTATTGCCGTAGTAAACAAAATGTCCATAATATCGGTGATGAAACTCGTCTTCTCTTCAGTCGCCGGATGCATTGTGATTTGATTGTACCGAGAACGCATCCATGAGCTCAGCATTCCGTGTCCTGCGGTTGAATGAACAATTATCTATTTTTGGAGCAGGTAGCAATCTTTTCGGACAAGTTTATTGAGATCAGTGAAATCGATACAATTCTCATTTTCCGATTTGACTTTTTAATAACACGACCATTTGAGCCATTCGGGGTAACGAATATTCTTTTGATGAAGCCGGCACTTAGAAGTTTTTCACTTCCCTTGGGCCTATGGCTCTCTCGAGGGCAAAAGACCGTTTCTTCTGTTTGATCGGCTACGTCGGGCTGAGCTGAGCTTCTGTGCGTAATAACGCTGGATCCAATCCTGGCATGTCAGACGTCGCACGCGAACACGTCCGTGTTGTTTTGAAGGCATTCTTTCAATATCTCGTGCTCTTCGGGATTGAGAGTTGAACCGAGGAAAAGCACTTTCTTGTCGTTTGAATCCCGTCGTGCGGGGATCGCAACGGTTGGTTCGGCGGGGGAGGCGCTTGTTCTTCGTACCTCGCCCGGGTCCCTGAGGTGAAATGGTCCTTCGATGGGCAGCATTTCTTTTTTCAAAGAGTCTCGGTGGAGTCGTCGTGCGGTATGTTGGTCGCCTCGTAATGCGTAGACCCCGGCTTTCGTCCTGAACTTCATCTTCAAATGTGGGATTGAGACGATGGCCATGAATTTCCAGAGAGCAGGTCTTCCGAAGATCACATTGTACACCGAAGGAATTTGTACTATTACGAACGAAATTGTCGATGTTCTTAGCCGAGGCGCTTCTCCGATTGTGACTCGGAGGTCAATGGCGCCTAGGGGGGTCGTGGAGAAGCCGTTGAATCCGACTAACTCGGAGTATACGGGCCTTAGCTCTGATTCAGGAATGCCCATTTTGGCGAAGCAGTCATAAAACATAATATCCACTTTGCTTCCCGTGTCTACCATTACGCGATGTACTCTCATGGAGTTGATGATCATGGTGGTTACGAGAGCGTCGGTATGTGGGGTTATTACCCCATTGAAGTCGTCGTCGTCGAAGACAATAGGTTCGGACCCTTCCGGATCTATGGGATTGTCTCGTGTTTGGAGAAGGTAACAGTCTTCGTTTTTCCTTTTTCCTCTACGGGAGATCTCGCCGTCGATCTCGCCGGATATGAAATTGATTTCACCGTAGTGTATTTGGTGTGTCGGTTCCTGCTGTCGTTCGGGCGCCGGTAGCGGAGGATGTTGTAGAGGATCGTCCCGTCTCGGGGGCTGGTTTCCTCTTCGTGGCAGAAATTCCCGGAGCTCGCCTCGTCTTATCTTTTCTTCGAGGTAGTCGCGAAGTTGGCGGCAGTCTTCGGTGAAGTGTCCATGGGATTCGTGGAAGTCACAGTATTTCCCCTCGTTTCTCTTCTTCGGAGGGGCTCTGATAGGGGCGGCCTCGCCACTTGCTCCTTGGTTTCAAGTATGTGCAAGATGTCCTTCCGTGGTGCGGACAGGGGAGTGTACTCCATGAACCTTGTATTGTATACCGGTTTCTGAGTAACTTGAGGGGCCCTGCCGTCACTAGGGTTCTTTCTGGGCCTCGTTACTGGTGTGGTCTTGTGACCTTCCTCCCCCCGAGGAGGTGCCTTGCCCCGAGTTGGCAACGGCGTGAGAGGGTTTTGTCACCGCGTGCTTCCCTTTGATGGTTCCACGATTTATCAGCACCTCTTCCGCCGAGGCGCACTCTCGTAGTCTTTTAAGGGCCTCTTCGGCGGTCTTGGGAGTGTCAGGGTGGAACTCACATAAGGCTAACTGATGTTTACGGAGCGCGATTTCAGCGCCGTGACAGATAAGAGTCTTGTTCTTATTCCACTTACATTTTGTTCATCGTCGAATCGTGGTAAGTAGCTCATTAGGGTCTCTTGGGTTCCTGCTTGATCGTCATAATGGAGTCGGGACATTTTTGAAATGAGTGCTGGAGAAGAATTCTTGAGCTTGATCATCTCCAAGAACCTGATCCAGTTCGCTATGCACCTTGAAGGGGCTGGTTGAACCAAGTCAAAGGTGTCTCTCGACAGCGTCGGTAGGACGTTGCAATAAAGCATTTCGTCGCACGGATAAGCCTTCATTGCTCGAACGAAGTGACGAATATAGTGGGTTGGATCCGTGGTGCCGTCGTAACGGTTGATTTTTGGTGCGGTGTAGCCTACGGGATATGGAGATGCCACTATTTCTTCGGAGAAAGGGGAGAATCTGTCTACTCCAGTGAACGAACTGTTAAAGCATTTCTTGATGGTCGGAGGACCAGGGAGAGCTGGGATAGCTTCCCGTTGTTGAGTACGTCGTGCTTCTCGGAGTCTCCTTTCTTTCGATCTTCCGGAGCTCACTTCGTCTTCATGCTCGTCTTGGCTCGAATGTGCGGGAGAGGTCGTCCTGTCGTGGTGAGACTCTCTTCGTTGTTGCCTTGGAGGTGGATCCCGTGCGGATTACAAAATCAGAAAGGCAGCCGCTGGGTTGAGTGGTAATCGTTGAGCGGCGCGCCCCATCGAACGGAGGGGCTCCTGTCTTGCTGGAGGGTTAGCAGGTCCGAGTCTGTCGAAAGCAGACTCCCTCCTGCTATTTTCCCTATTTTCTCTGTTGGTACCACGGCGTGCTGGGTCTCGACCCGACTGGCGGCTTTGTGCTTGTTGCGACACGGCAGTAGTCACGTTTTGCTCTCGTAGTGCCGCCCGCACGGTCTCCTGTATCACTTGTTGGACCAACGGATTGGTCAAAATTTCGAGTTGTGCTGCTTGATAAGCATCCAAAGACTGAGACGGGTGTGTTTCTGGAGCTCGGGAGGGCCCGGCGCCATCGGGCGTCGGCATCGGCGGAGAAGGGAGTTGAGTAGGGGTCGAAATATTGGTGTTCGGGCGCGCTCGCGAGGCTGACTGACGAGCGGGTTGGCTTCGAGTGTTCACCATGCTGAACGGCGTCTAAGAGATCTTCAGCGTACCGTGTGTGCGTTGCGTCGTAGGATTCCCACGGACGGCGCCAGATGATGCTGATGGGTTTCTCCTCACCAGGACTGGGACGACGCACGCTGGGTAGACTCTCTTGGAATGGCGGGGATGGTTACGGAGAGTAGTCCGTGTCGGTGAGAAGGACGAATTATCTTGGTCAGATGATTATCAAGACAGTGTTTAACGTGGAAAACCCTCAACGGAGGGTAGAAAAACCACGGTGAGGAACGGAGTCCTCGAAGTGTTTACTATGTATCTTTCGGGAATACAAGTATTATACTGCGTATGTCTCCCTCTCTCTCTTGTCCTGTCCTTAGGATTACAAGTGGGGAGTTTTATACAGAGATTAAGGGGTATTACTGTAGTTAATTACCCGCCGAGTTACTGTAGCATTACATGTGTCTACATTTAGGGGTATTTGGGTCATCACACGTCACGGACTAGCGGCACGGAGTGCTGTCCGTTTGGAGCATGGCGCCTTGCTGGTTGGTGTTGAAGTCCGAGGTCTGGCATCTTGGTAATGCTGTAGTTTCAACGGGGCGCATCGCGTTCCAATAACGGGGAGCAGTTCGTTACTCACGTACCTTCCACGGATGTCACTTCGTTAGGTTCCATGTTGGGACCGTATCATGTAGGTGTCTACGTTGCCATCTTCTCCGATTTTCTTCTTGAAGATCCATTTACACCCAATGGGACTCACTCCCTCAGGTGCTTCCACTAAGTCCCAATCCTCGTTGGTACTCATGGAATCCATCTCGGAAATCATGGCTTCCAGCCACTTCCCGCTGTCGCTATCTGTATTGCTTCTATATAGGAGGTTGGCTCGTCATCATCTATGACTTGCACTTCTTGGTTTTCATCAGCTATATAAACCAACCTTTCCTGGTTGCTGTTGCTTCCTGGTAGATCTCCTAACAGATTGTGGTATATTTGGTTGCACTACTGTTTCGGATTCATGGACATAATCAATGTTATTTTCTGGTTCTCGAGTTTCCTCAAGTTCTACTTCATTTCCACAGCTACCATCTAGCAACCTTCTCAAGGAATACTGTATTTCTGGCAACAAACACCTTTTGCTCTTGTATATGCCAGAAGCAGTATCCAAGACCCTCTTTTTGATAACCAATAAAATGATATTTCTCTGATCTTATTTCCAGCTTATCTGGATTCTGCTTCTTAATATAAGCGGGACATCCCTAGATCTTAACAAATTTAAGTCTAGGCTTCTTTCCCCTCCATATCTCATATGGGGTGGTATCTACGGATTTGTTGGGAACTCGATTTAGTATGTGTGCTGCTATTTCTAGAGCATAGCCCCAGAATGAAACTGGAAGTGTAGTGTGAGTCATCATTGAACGAATCATGTCCAACAAAGTTCTATTCCTCCCTCTGAACTCTATTTTAACTGAGTGGTATAAGGAGGAGTCCACTGTGAGAGAATCCTCATTCTCCTTGAGATATTCTAGAACTCTGTGCCTTAAGTATTTCACCACCACGATCTATCGTAATTGTCTTAAATACTTTTGCCTGTTTTGATTCTCTACTCATTCTTGTATTCCTTGAATTTCTCAAAAGATTTAGATTTGTATTTCATTAAGTACACATATCCATATCTTGAGAGATTATCAGTAAATGTAATGAAATAAGAATATCATCCTTTAGCACTTGTAGACATAGGTCCGCATACATCAGTATGCACCAACTCAAGCAACTCCTTTGCTCTTTCTCCGTGTCCAGTAAATGGAGATTTGGTCATTTTCCTTTAAGACAAGATTCGCAAGTAGGATATGTTTCATAAACATCCGGTTCTATTAACCTCTCTTTGTAGTGCTTGCTTAATCTTGTCTAACTAATGTGACCAAGTCTACAATGCCAGAGATATGTTTCTTTCAAGCATTTGATCAATCGCCTCTGTCGTAAATTCAGCTCTTTCTGCGAAAAGATATATTGCAGACTCTTGTGTTCGGTATATATCTCAAACTCTTCCCTGTATAAATAATGTCTTCAAAGTTTCAACGCAAAGATCACCGCGGCCAACTCAAGATCGTGTACCGGATAATTACCCTCATGGGTTTTCAACTGTCTAGAGCCATAAGCTATCACTCTGCCCCTCTACATCAACACACAACCCAAACCGACAAAAGACGCATCGCTATAAACAGCAAACCCGCCCTGATCGTCGGGTAAAGCTAAGACTGGTGCAGTGGCCAACAAATGTTTCAATTTTTGAAAACTCTACTCACAGGCATCATTCCACTCAAACCGAACGGCTTTCCGGGTAAGCTTAGTCAATACACTAGCTAACCTCGCGAAGCCCTCAATAGCCGGTAATAACCAGCGAAACCCATAAAGCTACGGACCTCAGTCGCATTCTTGGGTGATCCCATCGTAGGACTACGTCAACCTTTGCCGGGTCTACCGCCACGCCCTCACGAGAGATACGTGCCACAAAAAGTGCACTTCGGTCAACCAAAAATCACACTTGCTAAGTTTCGCGAACAACTGCCTCTCGCGAAGAACTTGCAAGACTTGCCTCAAATGATCCGCATGATATTCCTCACTACGGGAATACACAAGAATATCATCTATGAATACCACCACAAAACGGTCTAGGTAAGGTTGAAAAATACGATTCATCATATCCATGAACGCTGTTGGTGCATTCGTCAACCCAAATGGCATAACAAGAAATTCGTAGTGACCATACCGAGTACGAAAGGTTGTCTTTGGTACGTCTTCATCTTTAACCCACAACTGGTAATACCCTAACCTCATATCAATTTTCGAAAACACTGAGGCTCCCTGCAACTGATCAAATAAATCATCGATACGAGGCAAAGGATATTTATTCTTAACCGTAACCTGATTAAGTTGTCTATTAGTCATAGAACTATCTCTCATAACTCACTCTTTCCTTTTCTTTCAATATGACGGCGCACCCCAAGGTGATACGCTCGGTCGGATGAAACCCTTGTCTAACAACTCCTCAATTTGATCCTTTAGCTCGGCCAACTCCCTAGTAGCTATCCTATATGGTACCCTGGATATCGGGATCGCTCCAGGTACCAACTCAATCTGAAACTCGATCTTACGGACGGGAGGTAATCCGGGCAATTCTTCCGGGAAAACATCCGGAAACTCATTAACAATTGAAATACTATTCAATTCATCTGTCTCCAATGGCGGGTTAATCAAGTAAGCCAGGTATCCCCCACAACCCTGCCCAAGCATTTTGTCTGCCTTCATTGCACTGATAATAGAAACTCCTACCCCAAAATCATCACCACAAAACTGAAATTTCGATATGTACGGTATTCTAAAGAAAATGACCTTGGTTCGGTAATCTATCTTAGCATAGTTACCAGCTAACCAATCCATTCCCAAAATAACATCAAAGTCCGACATATCCAAAACAACTAGATTGGCGCTTAGAGTTCGATCCCCGACTCGAATCTCACACCCACAAAAATGACAATCGGAAAATAATACATAACCCGCAGGAATAGAAATCTCATACATACAATCATATACCAAAAGATGAACGGGCAGTTAACAGCAAAATTCGACGAGACAAAAGAATGCGTAGCACCCGAATTAAACAATACAAATGCTGGTAAACTACAAACTGGCAACGTACCTGCGAAAGCTGTCGAACTAACACCTGCCTCTTAGCTCGTCAAAGCATTAACTCTCCCTGGAACCCTCGGTGGCTGTCCACCCTGTCCTTGCGACGCTGCTGGCCTGCTCGCGGAACTCCCTTGGAACTACTGCGGAAATGGCGGCTTGTACTGCTAATACGGCGGTCTCGGCTGCCAAACGGTGGAAGAGTCCCAAATACACAAAATCAAAATCTCAAAGTTCAAAACAAGGAAGAGCCACAACCTGGACATTCAGTCCGAGACGAGAACCCGCGGGGGAGGCAGTTCGGTCTCAACGCGACCTCAGTTTGCAAAGGATACTAATGCATCAACCTTCCCAGATGATACAAGAGGATCCTAGGTAATCTAAGGTCCAAACCTCTTTAAAATCTTACGAAAATATGCTTGAAAACTGTATTTTCAAAATACCGGCTCGACCTGTATTTTTCAAAAAGTTTTGGGAATGCCTAACCTTTAGTTAGTAATTCTAAGAACCCCTCTAAGCCTCGAAATCAAATTCGAAAACCAAATACGCGAAATAAGACGGCCAATTACAGAGCTACTTTCGGTCGACCGAAATATCGGACCGATTGACCGAAAGTCGACCAGAAACTTAAAACAGAACGGCTACAGCGGGCGGACGCGAGCGTACGGGACACCTCGGATACAGCGGGCGGGCGTTATGCCGAGCCGAGGTCGAAAGAACTTAGAAACTGTAATCTAGGAGAGGCTCTTTGGACGAGACGGATGAGCCGACGTGTGCGGGCGAGCGAGAAGCATGGAGACACCTCGGCTTTGGATGCGGCAGAACACCTCGGCTTCGGACGCGGCAAAATACCTCGACAGACACCTCGGCATCGAGCGCGACAACACACCCCGACATTGACTAAACATGCCCGCGGGAGGCGAAACGACGTAGGCGACAGCTCGAATACACGTCCAGACTGCAGGCGCAGGACTCTAAACTCGGGAACAGCGCTGCACCAGCCGAGCAAGCATTCATTAGTGTGTAGTTTTCCAAAAGTTGTATTTGTTGCTCTCTCTTTGTAATTAAGAAGTCTTCGGGAATGTCCAAGCATATTTAACACATTCTTGGATTGTGAGAAGGGTTAGTGATTTTAGAAGTGAAAATTCTACGTGAAAAGAAATACATGGAAGCGGCAATTTGGCTGACTCAACTTTTCCACTCGAGAACTGTCTTGAAACTTGTCTTCCTTCCTAGATCCAAAAATAATTCCAACAGCCGGCTGTTTTTGGACCGTGAGGAAGTTTGGATCAAGTGGTATCGTAGCTTAGCCGAGAAGCAAGCAAGAAATGGCAGTCACAAGACTTGGTACAGTCACGGTGAACCACGGCGAGGAGGGAACGCACGGCAACTGAAGGATTCGGCGTCTATGCAAGAGCTGCCCATCCAGGAGGAGTCAAGGGAGGACCAGATGGGGTGCTTGGTGGAACGTTTGGACCGGCTAACCGGACTCATGGAGACGATGCTCGAAGCGCAAGTTCAGGGCATGTCCATGCAACCTCAGCTACTGTGGCGCCTGTGGCGTGCGCGGGGGCAGTGGTCTGAACGATCGTGAGGGAGCACGAGGAACCCGCTCTTCCTATACTCACGCATGAGCATGACCAGGTCATGGAATGGGAAGTTACTCGGGAGGAGCCCGAGACATCCATAGGAGCACGATCCAAACAAGGATGGGCGAACGGCCTCACACCAATATGGATCGATACTAAGTTGGAGCTTCCGGTCTACAGCGGCGGGATCAATGGAGAGAAGCTGGATGGATGGATCGACCAGTTAGAATCATATTTCTCACTGTATGGGTACGAGATGCCCAACGTATAGGATTTGCAAGGCTCAAACTTGCATCCCGTGCACTAGTGTGGTGGAACTCCCACCTAAAGACGCAAGGCGCCGCGGGGGTCACTTGGGCCGCATTCAAAGTCCTCTTGAAGGATCAGTTCTATCCGGTGGGATATGATGAGGTGTGGTGGAGAAGATGGCTGTACTTGAGGCAAGGCAACGACCAAAATGTACAATACTACACTACGGAGTTTTGGAGGCGTGCCTTGGCGCTCGGTGTACCGATAGAGGACCGTGAGGTCCTACGAAAATACCTCGCAGGGCTGCACAAGGTTGCTCACAAGCCGAGGGAATGCCTAGGATATTCTTTAGGATCTAGGAAAGCCGAGAGTGAGAGAGAGACAGTTCTTATGTGGTATGAGTTGGCTAATACCGCCCACTCCCTCGTGTTGCCTATACCAATGCTTATAATGCTCGGTTACAACACAATCCTCACATACTTGGCCAGAACCGGCCAAGTAGTCTATAAATAGGCTTGGATAAACCCTAAGCATCCCCCTTTGCCACAAACGGTCAAAGGTATTTAACTAATAGCAATGAATAAAAGTAGTGCAAAACTAATGAGACTTTTCCCCTACTTGGACTATTGGTCTTCAGTGCCCGCGCCCGTTCAGCTTTCGCGCCGACGCGCCTTCCACGCTGCGCCCGCACCCGCTGACTTTCCATGCCCGTTCGCCTTCCGCACACACCAGCGTCCCATGGCCTTCTGCCCAGCTTCCGTCCCCGATGGCCTTCCGCACACGTCCGCGCCGCTTGGCCTTCCGCGAGCCCACGTCCCTTGGCCTTCCGCACAGCTTCCGCACCCGATGGCCTTCCGCGCATGTCCACGCCTCTTGGCCTTCAGCGTGCCCGCGTCCCTTCGCCTTCCTCGCATGCCCGCGCCTCTTGGCCTTCCGCGTGCGCACGCCTAGGTCGTGCCTGTGATGTGCCAGTGCCGCACCCATGCCGCGCCTATCACGCTCCTTTGTCGTGCCTATACCATGCCTTGGCCGCGCCTATGCCATGTACCCAAGTTATGTCCACTACGTCCGCATTGACCCAAGATCCTCCTGGATCAAGCCTCCCCACCGTACGTATAGTGCTCCGCGATGAGTTACTTAAAACCCCAAGTGAGGTAAACCTTGCGGCCTTCCTCCTTTGATAGATGTGACTTCTGAATCTGGTTTATCCGATCCGTGACTTGAGGTACACATTGCCAGTGCCCGCCGCACATCAGCCTATGCCGCCACTGTAATAGATGTCTGTACACTCCAGCATGTGCGCGCTCACCCGTGCCTGCTCCTACGTCCGCTGCACCCGAGCTTCTGCCTGATGCGTCTGTGGCGCTCATACTTACGCCTAATGTGCCTGCTACTTGCCTTTGGTCTCTGGAGAGATGCCCTGAGACCTCCTCATGTGGATGAAGCTCCTGCCGAGCCTCCCATGAAATGAGCGTAAATTTCCTACCTCCCGCATTGAGCATGCGTTTGGCTTGTGTAACTGTGGCAAGCTAGGACAAATCCGTCCTCTTTGTCCTTTCCAGCACGTACGTCTTGTCCTCTTTCACGAGCACATACTGCTGGGCTCTTCAGTAGTAAATCACATCCATAACCCAGAGGTAGGGATTGCCGAAAATTATATGGCAAATGTCAAGTGGCACCACCTCACACTCAACTTCATCAATGAATTGCGCCGCGATTGCGAACTTGAATTTGCACTGTTTTAAAACCTTCAATTTCATGTCCTTCTTGAGCCATCCTAGCATATAAGGACTTGGGTGTGGGGTAGTCACTAACCCCAATTGGTTGACAAGGCTATTGGAGATGAGGTTCTTTTCACTTTCCGGATCAATGACAGCCTCCACCAAGCCTTACTTGACTTGTATCCGAAGTTGGAACAATTTCTCCCGCTCCTTGTTGATTGTCTTTGGCTCGGCTTGCACTACCTTACTCTTGCTGCATGTAACCTCCGCGCTGGACTCCTTGGCCCGACCATCAAAGATAGGGTCGGATCCGCCTCTTGCCCACCTTGGCGGTTGTCATCAACTTCCTCTTGCCCTTGTCCGTACATCTGGCCTTCTTCTTTGGAGCCAACTTCGGGTGCAACTTCCAACACTTCTTCTTAATGTGGCATTTCTTCCTGCAGCGACCGCACTCGATGTCCTTCTTTTTGGGCTCCTTCGCTGTCTCATCACTTGCACTATCCTCGGCCGAGGCATTCTTGCCCGTGCCCTTGCATACGATCCTATCAGTGGCCTGCTTGCCCTTACCCCGTCAGTGAAAGAGTAGATGCCCTAGAAGCTAATTATATTTGATATATTGACGAACACACACTTTATTATAAACATGTTTTGTTTATTTATTTATTTTTAATTATGGTTATATTCTATTTATCGCATCGTCATATTGTGTGTGTGTCAATATATGCATATGATAAACCCCATGGACAAGGACAATAGATATAGGATCATGATAGTAGATCATGATAATGAGACCTAACATCTTATCAATCTAAGTCCAAAATATTCTTAGTCATAGGTCCATTGAGTAGGGGCTCAATGGCACCACAAACACTAATACACAGCTTACTGTCTCATATGATGAGAGTAGTGATCTCATTACTACAAGTGTAATTGACACTGAAGTAAGTGTGTAGATGCTCATTAGAGAATGAGTTCACTGAATTGACTCGCTAAAACAATACTAATGGAATTAGTCAATGGTAATTCTTTTCTATGATAGTTGTACCTTCCTTTGACTTGAAGTTGCCATAGTATCTTATGTGTAAAACATTTATACTTTAGTGTGTATCCAAGTACGGCAGCTTAGCTGTACACGGGTGCCATCTAGGTAAAAATATTCGCACATAAAGATAGATAAGAACCAATAAAGAATCTGCCACCTCCCAGTAAGGAGGACTAGATTATGTGTCTTTAATATAGAACTAGCTCAGAAAATTTCCTTGGCTGAGGTACGATGTGAATTAAGAAGAGTTCTTAATGTCACTATAGAGCTAATCTATTAAGACAAATACATATGATTGAGCAGATTTAGAGTTTTGACTGATATCCATACTCTAAGCTCATTCGGGATGTTAGAAAGAAACAGAAGGATTATAGAGCATCGTAACTATTCACATAAGAGGTTTTGATGATGAATTTAAAATTTATACGGTCATTGCATGTTGCTAGACGTTAACCATGATATGTGGATAAATACAATTAGTTGGGTGAACTAATTATTTGTTAATTGGTCGAATTAACAATTTATTCACTGCTGACGTGGTACTGAACCTAATGGGTCACACGCAAATGAGACACAATCGCGAAAATCGAATTTTTATAATGTGAGGGGCTGAATTTGCCAAAACTATTTTGGTGGCCGAAGGTTTTGCAAAATCACGGGTGTCTGATTTTGTAAAATGTTCATTTAGAGGATTTTTCGCGTAATACACGAAAAAGTTTGATTTTTCGCGCGGGCGTTCGCGACAGCGAAGAGGTGGCCATTTCGTCGGCGATCGCGTGCGTTTGAGAAGCTTGAGAGCCGCTAGCACGGCTACATAAGCATCTCCTCCTCGGCCGTAGCCTCGGCCGCGACCTTCGACCTTCTCGCAACCGTTCTTTCTCTTCCGTTCATCTCATCGTTGCTGGAAGTCGGCGTCGCGACTGTGAGCTTCGTCGGCAGCATTCATCGCGTCTTACCAAGCTCCAGTCGGCGATGATGGTGGATACACCTCCGTGCATTTCGGCGAGGACTGAATGGCGGCGAGTTCGAGCTTTGTTTAGCTCTCGACAACACCGAGAACTCTAGTCATCTTCCTCGGCTTCGCGGCTGCTCACGGCGTGTGTGACGACGAAGAGCAAGCGGTTAACAGCTGAAGATCTTTACGGTAAGAGGTTGACAGCAGCAAACTCGGAGGACGGCAGCGGCTCGGTGAAGAAGAAGAAGAAGATACGGGCTGGGCGTTTGGATTAACAGGCTGACGGCCCAAATCTAGTTATTAATCGATTTAATTCGATTAAATCAATTCCGGTTTCGCAATCGTCTCCGCGTGGATCACTGTTAGAGGTCGGGTACGTTCGGGGCTTGATTCATCGGAACCTAATCTACTCGTGACGACAACTGCTTGATTTTATTCTGGAGTTGATATTTCACGGATCCAAGTTATTCCGATAATCTCATAAAACGCGATTAGCAGCATAATAGGACCGAATAAATTAATTAAATTAATTTATTTTTATCATGCGATTTTATCAGACGATTTATCATGTATGTAGGATATACATGTGTTTACGATTATTTTAGCATTCAATGGGATCTTGTTTCGGGTTTTAAGGGCAATGTTGTCAATTTTAAATTTTCTCTATGCATATTGATGTATTGATTTATCCCGTAACCCAATAGTGGTACCAGAGCCATCATTGGTTTTGTTAAAATATCGTATAAATTTGTTCATATGTTATATGAATGGTTTTGTGGTAATGGGGCAACTTGTTTCCATCCATGTCTTGAAGTGTGTAGGCGCCTTTGCCGAGGACCTCTATGACTTATAAGGCCCTTCCCATGTCGGGCTAAGCTTTCCTAGTGGCTGTTGTATCTTCCTCATCACCAGTTGGCCTTCTTTGAAAGACCTTGACTTGACTCGATTGTTGTAATAGTTTGAAATTCTCCGTTTGTAAGTTTGGGATCGGAGCAGCACCTTGTCTCAGAGTTCATCTAGCAGATCCGAGTTGTTGAGTAACCGGAAATCGTTGGTGTCTTCATCGTTATACTCGACGCGGAGGGTCAGGTTGCCGAGCTCTATAAGAATAACCGCTTCCGTTCCATAAGTAAGGGCGAATGGCGTCTCTCCTGTCGCCGTTCGGTGTGTCGTGCAATAGGCCCACAATACCGTTGGTAGTATGACTGGCAGGTTACCCTTGGCTCCCTGAAATCTCTTCTTGGTCTTCGAGGATGGTGCGGTTTGCGTTCTCGACTTGTCCGTTTGCCTGGTGATGGATATCGAGGTAAAGCGCTGCTTGATGTGGAGTTCTTCACAAAATTTTTGGTGCTCGGGGCTTACGAACTGGCTTCCGTTGTCTGTGATAAGGTTTTTCATTATGCTGAACCGACAGACTATGGATTACTTGAAGAATTTGGTGATGGATGCCCAAGTAATCATAGCTAAGAGTTCGGCTTCAATCCATGGTGAAAAATGTCTATGGCAACAATCATGAATCTTCGTTCTCTTGAAGCTTGCGGTAAGGGCCAACGAGATCCATGCCCCATTGTAGGAAAGACCATGGTAAGATGATGTTTGAGATAGCAGCTGGGATATAAGTGGCTTTCACGTACTCTTGGCATCTCTTGCAGGCTAGGACGAATTTTTCGGCATCCGTCATGACGGTAGGCCAATAATATCCTTGGCGAAAGACCTTTTGGGCAAGTATTCGCGCACCAACGTGCTTTGAGCATGTGCGGTCATGTATCTCTGAGAGTATCGCCTTGGCCGCCTCTTCGTTGATGCATTTGAGATAGGGCGCAGAAAAGGTGATCTGAATGCCCTCCACGGTCCCAAGGATATGGCCTTGAGTGCCTTGGATGTAATCTAGGATCTAGGAAAAACAAGTTTGAATACCCGAATTGTTTTAAGTGGAAAAAAGGAGAGTTGGCCCAGTCTTTGCCTAGCTCCCTTGCTAAACTATCCTTCAAAAACCACTTACAAACTCACAGGTTGCCACACAAACCGTGGCCTCCCTAGATAAGATGTGCTTGGCCTACCCGAGCCCCTTTGCCTCCCCGGTCAAAGGAAACCACTAACCCACTAACATGAGCAATAAAACATACAATAAAGGAGAGTATAATCATGACAAGATAATGCAGTCCTCGCCTACGTGCGCTGCCTGCGCGCCCAAGCCTCTTAGCCTCCCGCGTCTTTCCGCGCGTCCGCACAAGTCCGGTCCCCGCACTCATGCTCGGCTAAGGCATGCTAAGCTCCCAAGTCATGTTACACGCACCATGACCCAAGAGCCTCCTGGATCAAAAGGCGATGCGGTAGAGTTGCCCGTCGATAAATGTATAGCGAGCAACCCTTCGTGTTATTGCCTTTGTCATCTTTTTATTAGAGGAGAGCACCTGTCCTGACAAGTAGTTTTGTATGTTTGTCAGCCAACTATTCTTAAGAATGACGGAACTCACCTCGATTTCTTCAATAGCTGGGGTGTGAAGTTCTTCACGAGAGACCGTGCCGGGCTGTTCGTCTTCCGTTGTTGAGGCTAGTCTTGCCAGTGCATCAGCCATATGGTTATGCTCCAGGGGTATGTGGACGATCTCAAAGTAGTCCATGTCGTAGGCCAAGCTCTTTATCTTCCTCAGATATGCCGCCATGACTTCATCTCGGGCTTCGTATTCTCCTCGTATTTGATTGACTACGAGCTGGGAGTCGGAGAATGCCTTGAGACGTTTAACTCCCATTTGTTTGGCAATCTTCAATCCTGAGATAATTGCTTCATATTCGGAGGTGTTGTTGGTCACTGGGAATGCAATCTTGAGAGAGTATTCAAAACGAGCTCCGCCAGGACTACATAGAACGAGTCCCACACCGTTCCCCCCGATATTCGATGAGCCATCGGTATGGAGGGTCCATAAATCCTTGGTTGGTTCAGAATGTAAGGCTAGCCGCTTCAGTTCTTCTTTTAAAGGTGTGGACATCTCCACGAGGAAGTCGGCGAGGGCCTGGGCCTTGATGGCTGGGGCGGCTCGTAGAGAATGTCAGATTCTTTGAGTTTCATCACCCATTTAGCGACACGTCCTTTTGCTCCAGGGTCCGTCATTATCTGCCCCAGGGAGGTGTTCGTTAGGACGTGGATGCAATGTCCTTGAAAGTATGGTCTCAATCGTCTTGAACACAATATGAGTGCGTAGG
>MJHO01000492.1:104645-119474 GCA_002076135.1 Xerophyta viscosa | reverse complement strand
AATGAAATGACGATTTATGATGAATTGATAAACAAATCATAAATAATGTTTCCTGTGAAGCAGACCACGAAGCAATGTATAATAGTGATATTCACGTATAATTCGTGCAGCAAAATAAAGTCCCTAATAATTTTTGTATTTTTTTCATCAACCTGCATTGAGATATAGTAGGTAGCTTTGAGAGAAATAAATTTAATATGTCTCGTGAGAGAATATTAAATAATAAAGAGAAATTGCCGGAGAGAAAAGTAGGCAATGAAAGCAGAGCAAGAAGATGAAAGAAGCTGATTAAGGCAGAAAAATATGACTTTATAAAAGAAATTGGTTTGTCAAAATTATAAAAATGTGGTATTACAATATGCCTCCAAAAGAATATCCAGATTCAGATTTTGTCTACGACCTCTCGTTTCCTTAACATTAAAAAAAAAAAGATAACTATGGTAACATTAAAGCAAATTATAAGTTATAAATTTATTTAATTAAAAAAGTAAAATTAATTTTTTTAAATAATTTTTATGTTAAAATGTTTTTTTAAATATATATTTTAAAAACTTTTTAAAATTAATGGATTTATAGCTTGCATGAATATTATTTCTGAAACCTATTTGAAATCCAAATTTTTGAGTCTGAAAATATTTATTTATAAATATTTTTAAAAAATTTGTAAATTTCATTCAAAATTTGCAGATTTTATGTTATAAATTATTTTTAAAATATTTCTAATTTTTTTTCAATTATACAAATTATTGAATTTGATGAATTTTTAGTGGTATGGTGGAAGAAACGTACTAGCGTTTTAATCTCCGACTTTTAGAAATTATTTTGTGCTTCTCAAACGTACTAGCAGATGACGCACCCACGATGTATGTGACAAAACTAATTAAGAATTATCTTTAAAATCTGTAATTAGTAAAATTAATATATAATTATAAAATATTTTTACTTCTCTTAGTTACACCTATCTATTATATATCCTATTTTTTTCTTAAAGAAAAAAGTTTTTAAAAAGATTTTAAAGATGCCACAAATTTGTTACGACTACGCACTAAAGTTAGTAACTAATAATATATCCAGTAAGTTTGCGATACAACCACATAAAGAAGAAAGTTTATTATGCCCGTATATAACTATCAGAAATACTAATAGTTACACCTCAAGCAATCGGCGCGTGACATGTGATACTATAAGGGTGCTAATAAGATGAGAGATCCACGTTGAGATTGACGGCATTAGTAATGTTAAGTTCCATCCCTGTCTCCCCAAATAATTCTACTTTCTCTTACTCTGACAATTTTTCCGAACATACTGAAGGTTACAGTTATACTACAGCTTCGTCTTCCTTCTTCTCTAGAGTACAACAGTCTCGACGTAAATTCTGATCGTCGACGCAAAATAAGGTAAGAATATAAATTAGCTTCTTATTTTAATGCATTAGAATAGCATAGTGGAATTTAATGGATGGTAAAAGATGCATATTCTGCATGATGAATCTAATGTTCATCAGCATCTACAGAATCCCAGATATTAGTGTTGCTCTTAAAAGAAAGCAGTAAAGCTGTACTTCCCTATCCATAACATATACATCTATTAATGCAATGTCGTATTTCCTGCTAACGCCGATCTTTCCTTAGCAGGTCAGATCTTCTGAATACGCTCCTTTGCTTTGACGACGATATACGAGAAGACGAGGTGTGACTTCATGGTGTGGCTGCTGCTCGGCTGTACCTTTAGAGAGATACAGCTTGACTCATATCAGATTCTTATTCGGTAGCATCCGATTTTACAGCTTGAGTGAATGCAGTAGGTATATGAGCAATGATGTCAGTAATATTTTAGTTAGAATTCTAACAGATTTAGTTTTTTATTGTTAGAGAATAATTCCACTATTATTTACCCACTTACATGCAAGGCTAAGGTGCTCATTAGCACTGGATTGATGTTAGCCTTCACTTTTGCATTGTAGAATTTTCACATGCAGTAAATGTGAAAGTGAGACCAAATTCATGCAATTGAAACACCCAGCAATCAAGCCATGGAGGAAACAAAAGTAAACTCTATTCTTTTGATGTATGTGCAGGAAGAAACTAACATGTAAAAAGATAATCTTATAACAAACAGACGATGACCAATTCTAGGTTCCAACTGCCAAAAACATGATTTCGTGTCATGGTCGTCTGTGCCGGATCCGGAACATGTCGGATGACACGACGTGCGTCATCCGGCATCTAAAATGTTGAATAATACCTATTTTTATAAACTAGAATATGATTAGGTGAATTTTGAGGCTTTCATATTAAAAAAGAGGTGATGTCCAGAAATGTTATTTTTCCAAAGGAGATAGACGAACCAATTCCTCCGATTAACTAAGACTTATAAGAAAAAGATGCGGTGTCCAACAAAAACTTTACTGCTGTGGTAGCCGACAGACGATACAAACTTGCATATCATTCTATGAGCAATTATATCAAGTGGTGCATCCTCGACATATCATCCTTCTATATGTCAGGATAACATCAATTAAATATTGATATATGATATTTTAATTCAAGAATCGAACATTCATACAACTTTACTTGCCTACTTTTTATATTAATTCCAAACTTTTTAGCACTTTTTCAAATTTGAAAAATCGATCGGTCTAATAGCACCAAATTTCAAAATTTAACTATCTATACCGGACGCTCAGTATAATTTTTCACATTCTACCAACAAAAAGTTAGATATACTATTGAACGTGGATGATGAATAATACCAAATCGGTGTACGTATAACTACGATTGAAGTAATTACTTAAAAATGGCTGACGAAGTTGCAAGAATTGACAAGCAAACTCTTAGGGTGTCTGATAACTAAATTTTAGCAAAATTAATTTTATAAAACGCTTTTTTTAGTAAATTCTTGTATGTTTTGACTCGATATCATTTTTTATTAAAATTTAATCTCTTAAAATCCTTAAATTTCAGTCTTAGTGAAAACCAGTAGACTCTTCATATTTTTTTATAAAAACTAGAATGGTTAAAATTATACTACACCGCGTAAAAACTCAATTTATTGAAATTTAAGGATTTTAAGAGATTAAATTTTAAAATTTTAAGGATTTTAAGATTTAAAATTTCCATTTGGGCAAACATTTCCAACCACTTTTTTTTATCTTAACTGCCGAGTTCTATCCTACATCGCGACCGAAAAGGGTGCGCGTTAAAATCAAATCTCTCTCTAACTACTCTTATAAAACACCTTTTACATTCTTCTCTCTCTCTTTTGCTTTTTTCTACTCCTCTCCAGCCACAAGACTTCCGTGCCCACCTTCAAAATTTCCGTAAACAATTTTATTTTGAAATGTTAATCAACTTAATTTAATTGTTATTCAACTATTTATATATTTTTTTTCATAAATTTCTGTTAGCTTGAGTAAAATAAATTCCATAATAAATTAACATTAGTAAATCATAAGAATTAACATTAATAAAAATATGACTTATCCATAAATTACTCTAGCAAAAACAGATTTTAAAACTTATTATCCAAATAAAAATTTACAAATAGTATTTAATAAAACTAATTTTATGAATATTTTTTCCAAACAAGATGAGTAGTAAAGTTGATTTTTAAAAATTTGAGTTAAAATTAATTTTCTTATTATTGATATTAAAACAAGTTTTAGTAAAATCTCCAATTTATCAAACCCTATTTAGAGGTACATTAGAGTTCAGGAGTTTATAGAAAGTATCGAAACCAGATCTAACTAACAGTACCCATCGAATGGTCCTATATGTTGGTTTGAAGAAATAAGCTGCTGGTTAACATAAAATTCCAAGGCAGACTACTTCAGAACTATTTTTAAAGAAACTACTTAAAAATTAAAAAAAAAAAGAAGCTCATGAGAATAATTTCACCATCTAAGACACAGGATCTGTCAAATTTTTCAATAATAAAGGAACAAGTGAAAGCAGACTTTTTTCTTAGGCTTCAGTGCAGGAATTGGAACACACCGAGCCAAGGAATGAAGGGAACCACTTGCAGAAAATTTGGCAGATAGCACAGGCCTTTTATACCGTTTTCCAGATCCGCATGGGAAAAGTGCATTCCGACTAATTTGCCCACTCTTCGCGAAATTTGGCTTGCTAACTTTCCAGTGGTGTTGATACCCATCAACTTCTGCACCTGTACATTAATACCGTTGGCCTGAGTTTCACTTTGTTGTATGGGGGATAAAAAGATAAAAAAATTGGACATTGGCAAGAAACTTATTGCATACTGTAAAGAAATAAACCGTTGTACATCACGGACTTGATTTCAGATGCATTTACCAACAACCATAAACTCAATAATTCTTAATAAATAGATTAACTGTTGACTGTCCAACATGATGAACATGATTTCAGATAGATTTAGCAGCAACCACAAAATCAATAACTTGCAATTTTAACAAAAAATAAAAAAAAAGGAGACTTTCTATGACAATATTGATATTAAAAGATATGCTGATGCTTCTCATGAGTCTCATGAGTCATGTACTTGCGCAATCGATGCATAACTAGATTATGCAAGTGCAGTAGCTCAAATTCAGGGAACTATCAATCTTCAGTTTAAGCAATTCCTTGCCCACATCTGCTACAGTGAACCATGACGATATCAACGCTTCACACTAGCAGGAATCTTTGACTAACATGTAATGCTGCTAGAACTAACGTTTTTAAAATCCAAAAATAAGAACTATGAAAGAAAAGTAAGAACACATAACCAACTACACTGAGACATCCGGATACATTGTTGGTAACTCTTTAGGGGATGATCCAGCTCTTCTATGATAGTTTAAACAATGCTAAACTTTGAAAAAGGGTGGCAGCCTGATATTAGGATTTGGATATTACCTCGTGGAATGTCTTTGGCATTGGTTTTCCTTCCTCCTTCAGTTTCTCTAGCTTCTTTTGTGCTACTTTTGCCCATGTGTACTTCGCCAATGCGTGCTCAATCTCAGCCATTGTGCATTTACAATTATTTGATTCATCAATTTCTTGGCTAGTTTTAAGCTTCTAGAAGAACAAGCAACACTTAATCCCACAAGAAGGCCCAATCGTTCTTCTGGTAGAACCTGCTAGGAATAATTCGAAATATATTACAGTTTATGGCTTTCCTGTTTAATCAATCTACAACAAAAGTTCAAACTAAGTACATGAAATGTTATAAAGATATTGCATGAACACATTCGATATGTTTTCAACTGTTGCATGTACTCATTATCTGCTTCATTAACAAGTCCAAAATCTCCGAGTTCCACAGTAGATAGAACAAGTTCAAGTAGCAACTAGTCTCACTAAAGAAACAGTTGAAATCAAGGTTATAAAACAGGTTATAGAGTAAATAAAAACACAAAAGAGAAACAGATGTTTCTAAAAGTTCGGTTGGGGATACCAAAAGTATGAACCCTAAATAAGTACTGAGGTGCAGTTACACTATTAGATTCCAACTTTAATGGGCCTATAGAATATATAATAAATAATAAATGTTAACATCAGTCATGACATCCAAAGCATATGCATGCCTCATGTTCTCATTTCTCAAGTAGTAGGATAGTGCATATCACTAACAAGTTAACTAAGAAACAAGAGACCATCCTAGTAGAAACTTTGAATAGAGATATGTGGTCAGCTGTTACAGATGACCTTATTCTTAATCCTGAAATTTCTCAAAAACATAGATGACAGGTTATTCTTGTTATAGACAGCATTTTGTAGCGGTTTATTCTTAATCCCTGAAAACATCTGACATATATAGAAATGTCAGTAGTCATATATTATGTAGGTTCACAACAGAATGTCATTATCAATATAGTTCCACTCGAAAAAGTCCAACTGAAGTTTCCACTATGACGGGAAAGTTGAAATGTGCTCAGTAGCGGCAGCTACAACCAACTCTCAGCATTGTGCGCTCCATGAGAAAGTCAGATGTGTTAGAAGTGGTGGGTTTTTTCTTAAAATTAAACATTTCATCTGGGGATACGTTATTCACGTAGAAGTCTCATTTCATCATAGCCGAGACAGAACATTCAGGTGTGTGGATGTTAGTCCATCGAGTCAGGATCCTATGCCCGACCAGAATGTTTGTAAGGTTCCGATTTTCGGTTTTGTATTATCGGAGTGATTTTAGATCAATCGGGTGTTTTGATTGATTCTTGGTTGCTTGATTTGCCTTTGATTTGATTCGGAATTTGATTTGGATCAAAATCATGTATTTTGGGCCGGATTTGGGTCCAATTGGTTCGGACTCGGCCGACCGAGCTGATTTGGCTCGGCCCAGCCGAGCCCGTTACTGTGCGGACGCGCGGGCGAGCCATTTGGCTCGAGCCCGTCGCGCCCGACCGCACCCCCCCAGTCTCTCTCGTTCTCTCTGTCTCTCTCGCCTCTCTCCCTCTCTCCGCTCGCGTTTCCCTCGCTGGCGCCGACCTCGCGCCGCCGCCGATCGCCGTCGACCGTCTCGCCGGCGTGCGCGCACGCCGTCACCACCTCTCCTCCTTGGCTGCTCGCCATCTCTCTCTCCGTTTCGAGCTCGCGGTCGAAACCCTAGGCCGGCCGCCCGCTGATTTCGCCGCGTCGTTGCTCGCCGCCGCCAGGCAGCTTTCTTCGCCGCTGCTTGGAGTGTGGGCTGCCTCCTCGCCGTCTATTGGACCCCCGGCGTGGAGCCCTCTCTCTCGCTCTCGGCCGCGCTGGTCCTCCGCGCCGCCATCGATCACCGCCGCCTTTCCGGGCATGCTCGTGGTGTTGGCTACCGAAGCCTCTTCCGATCGCCGCCGTTCAGTCGCTGTCGCCGCCGCCTCCGGCGAGGATCTCCGATGAACTTGATCGCTCCGTCGCGTCACCACGACTCCAGGAACGCGTTGGTAAGGTCGATTTTGGTTAGATCCGCCGTTCATCGGGTCTCGGGTGGACCGAGACGACAGGTGAGTGATCCCACGGTCTCACTTATATGTGTTGTTTTATGTTATGCTTGATGTATTGTGTATACTAGTATGACATTGTATTGATGTTCTAGCATGTTAATTTGGGCATGATATCTACTTAGATTGGTATTGTAGCATGTTTGCTAGGTTAATACCATAGTAGAGGTGGCCTATGACTTTAGCATGTTAGTTCGGACATTTAGATAGATGTGACACTTAGTTACTCGTAGGTATAACATATGAGTCGTAATTTATGTTACCGGTATTTTCGTCACCTGAGTGAGTATAGGAGGCAGGATTGCCAGGTTTATACTCTAGGAGGGATGTGTGGATGGTAACATGGTTTTATGCTTAGTACTACTTCATGTAATTGATCGCCGCCTGCGTTCTAGTTATACATGTCGTAGAGTTGTTGATCTGGTCGTCTACTTGGATGAGTAATAGGGCATGACTGCCGGGTTAATACTCGTTGTAGAATCTGTTGTGCTAGGGACACGGTTGTTGTGGTACATATTATGTATCTACCTAGCGATATGTTCATGCGCCGCCTGCGCTGTTTATACCTGCGGTAGAGGAGTAGGTGTTACCTGATCTATGTGGTCTGTATGGTTGTTTTACCTTAGAGGGTACGTGAGCCGATTGCTCTGTTGATGCCTTTGGTAGGATGGATTACCATGTCATGTGTAGTTCCCTGTGTGTTTCAGTCAATTTTTTTCCGGTTAGTCTGGAGTTGCCGACTAGGGATGGGCGTGAGTTGAACAGGACACAATGTGGATGCTTAGTCTCGTATTGTTACCTTAGCAGTCGCCAGTGACTGGGGATGTCTCTATGTTTGTTTTGATATTTGTGTGCATGCTCGGGTTGATTAGCATGCTATGTTTGTTGTTTGCCGTCGGGTTGAGCACTAGGGCTTTGTGCTAGGTTATGCTCTTGGCGGGGTTTATGAATGCTATTTTATGCATGTTGTTGACATTGCCTAGGCATGTACGTGAACGGGTATTCTAGAAATGCATGCGATAGGAGTGTCGGTATATGTTATGATTCCCGGTGCATAGGAAGCATGTTATAGGTATAGGTTTGCTTGGATGAATATCGTGGTGTATGATCTAGATGATATTCTTGGCAGGATTACTTGTTTGATAACATGATTTATACTATGAACTACCTTGCGATGCATTTGGGTGGATTACTCTAGTTATGCATGTGGTAGGTGATACGGTAAGTGTTAGGCGATAGCACTCGGACGGATTACTCTACATTGTTATAGATGTAGTAGGAGTAATGTTGTATAGCCACGATTAGGCTTGTTTATCCCGTGTTCTGGTGGGTAGCTAAACGTGTGATTGTTTTACCCTAAGTATAGAACGGGTTGGGATGTGCGCATGTTAGTCTTATCTGGTTGAATATATAGGTGGGTTCCCTGGTTATACTCGTGATAGACTGACATGTGGGTGTGTGAACAGTGTTTGCTCTGTTTGTTTTAGCATTGGATTTATGCTTTACACGTATTGTCGTGCTTGCGATGTGATTGTGGCATGTGTAGATGAGTATAATCATGTTAGGGTTTTAACATTGATTTGTGATACTATGGATTACATAATTTTTTAGCCATTACATGATTGAAAAGTATGTTTCATTTGGATTTGAATGAAATGATTGTATGGAATGCTCGTGATATATGTTACAGCACACGTTGAGTTGAGTATACTTGAGAATATTCGGTGAGCATGTCCATGGTTTTGTTTATGCATTTGGCAATAACACATTTACACATACATGCATTAAGTTGTCCTCATGGTGCATATTGAGTTACATGTCACATGGTGGTTTTTGGAGCAATGGTACGTATAGGCGTAAATGCATGGATGCATGCCTGGTTTGGGTGGGATTTTTATCGGTGTTTACGCGAGTTCGGTGTCCTAGACTAGTGGACACTGAGGGGTTGTTCCGATTTAGGACCAGTGGGCGTCGGATCCACCCGGGGCCAAGGTTAAAGCGATCTGACGTCAGCCTCTTATTCGACCAACCGTTACCGCGGACGGAAGGTCGGATAACATGGGACCGCGTGCTGGCACAGGGAGGACCCACTGTTAACCCGGTTGGGGGACTTGTAGAGTACCACTACAGGGATCCCTTTCAAGTTGTCTTAGTTGACTGTCTGGCCCAGGGATTATGTTTGCCATGCTGGGTTGATACGCATGCAGGTTTTGCATTTTCATGTCGGGTGTACATGGGTATGCATGAGGGTATTTTTCATGCATGGATACATTGAATGCATACAAACAGTTGTGAATACATGAATGAATGTGGAGTTGTTTGTATGGTTATGAATGAGTGTGCCTTGGACGGCTTTTACGCTTTTGGCATGCTTTAAATTGTTTTATCTTGCGGTTTAGTGCAAGGTGGTTCATTATTCGTTGAGCTTTGTTTTAAGCTAACGATGGTTTGTTTTTACCCTTATGCTATGGGTGGTTACTCGTTGTTGGCATGCATGACTGATGTATGTATGCGAGAGTGGTTTGACATGCGAGTTATGTATTGGTATGCGTGTTATGTTTGCATACTGTATATGTATGGGCATGTGGGTTTTATTTTTTGTGCATCTGTTTGCGTTAGTTTTTATGCTTGCTGGTGTGATGCATGTTGGTGTTTGACCGGTGCCTTAGCAGTTGACGTAGGGGACTGCTGAGGAGGGTCACTCACTGAGTATATTATATATACTCACGATACTACCTTTTTCCCCTCAGGTCTTTACGAAGTCCGCTGGCGATCTTAGAGCGAGCTTCGGGGTACTGAGGATCGTAGTGGGATCAAAAATTTAACTAACTATGCTCACATACAATACACTATTGTAGTTATACTACATGGATTCAATGCGTAGTTTTTACCTCATGCAAACTAGCTAATTATGGTTAGAACTGAATTGTTTACCTATCCAATTGTGCTTAACATAACTCCTTTGAAGATCTTTGAAGAGGGATGCTATAGTGCAAGTTGGGCGTGAAGCATCCCCCTCCCAAGGCCAGCTATGATTCGATTGACATGTCTGTGTCATTACATCAGCTTTAATGATGAAATCTTAAAATCACATAAAAATGACAAATTAACTATGCCTCTCGAACCATCCGCAGATACCCCAAGAAGCATATCCCTCAAGGGATTTACACGCTCAACAAAGGGTGTGGATTGTTACGTTTTTACTCGACTAATGCAAAAAATAAAATTAAGAAAAATTCACAGCCTAACACTATCCTTCATGATATAGAAGACATGCACAATGATAAAGCCTGGAAATACTTGTTATCCACCTTTCTGAGCCTTTTCCATATTTCAAGTTCTTGCCGAAGTTGTGCCGACCGCTTCACCTTCACTGTACAAAAAAAAAATAGAAGTTAAAAATATGTTATACAAAAATTGGAATATATACTCAGCAACAATTAAGAAAAATATGCTCAAACAAGGGCTAAGTCTGACAAAAGAGGTCAAATGAAGCTGAACGGCAATATAACCTGGACGCTAAGCAAATAGTCTTATCACTTATGCACTGAAAGACCAACCGCAACGTACTTAAAAATTGCAAAATATTGTTGAAGGCTTTCAATTTTCAATTGCTATTAGGATCAAGTATAGTGGTAATTATAAAAACAAAGGTTGACAAGTACAAACTACCTTCTACTTCATGCCAAAACAAGCTTCCGGTATAGATCATATTGGTAGGTCATGCTATGCTGTCATAACTAAACCAAGGTTTTCCGTGCCATGCCGAGCCGAGTTTCGATAAATCCAAAATTTGAGATGGGCCGATCGTGCCGTGCAAGCATGCCGATCCGTATAGCTTATATTTATAAAATATTAATATTATCTAACAAATAATAAAAAATTAACTAAATACTAAATACAAAAGTCGTAAGTACATACAAAAAATATATTGTATAATTCACAGTCACATAGAACATCGATGTGGCTGATTGAAGATTGAAGGGATCTGTATAACCCATTGCCCAAAAAAAAAGTGCCGATCGGCATGATCCCGAGACTGTGCTAGATCCTCACATATTCAACACCGTTTAAATCATGGATTAACCATGATTTATTTTAGGAATGTTTAAGCATAGAATTATTACAAAAAATGAAAGTTACAGAATATGATAACAGAAACTTCATATAGAGAAATTTGAGAAAACTCTATACAGAGAAATTTAGGAAAAAACTTCATATCGAAAATTCGAGAAACTCTACACAAAGATATGCAGAGATAAAATATAGGAAAAAAAAATCGTCTAAGGCAGTAGAATAGAAATCAAAGATACAATAAATAAATTACATTCAAATCAAAGCATATAGAGTGGATTTGCAAGTAGCACTATTCAGAACTAATTGCAGAAGCACCCATTTAGACTCCACAAATAGTCCATACCTCTTCAAATACCTAAGAATTATACTATCACTTTCTATCTGCTATCTAAACACACCCAAAGTTATCCAGGGTAAAAAGTTTAATCAAGAACCACTCAATTCACGTCTAACAAAGTATAAGGCTGCCGGTTCAAGTCACAAACAGTACAACCTAAAAGGAAACACGGGATAGATAACTATTCAAAATAAATTAGATGGTCATAAAACGTACCTTAGAGTTCCCTTCTCATTTACCTTTGCATTCGTGCATAAGGACCTTTCACGTGGAGGAAAGTTTTTGAAGTAATAGGGTGAAGTCTTGAAATTCAGGGATTATGTTTCCATGAGCTTCAAAATCTTCACGAACTTCAAATTAGGATCCACAAGTCACTTGAACATTACTATTTTGCTGGACATACAGATTTCTCATCCAAAACAGCTTGAGATGGCTTTTCAATCTCGATGAAAGCTTTAATGTACTGATCTATGTTTTCATTGGCTTCCTTCGTATCTTTAGAAAGCAAAAGCTTTTCAGCTCCATCAGTCAACTCTGACAAAACACCCGCAGACTCAAACCCCTGAACAAAGTTTGTCGGAATCAGTAAATTCTACCACTTGAACCATTCCTAATCGCTCATGCTCCTGAGAGAAACGAAATCGACGCGGAGGATTAGGTTTATGTTCAACACTTGGTACAAGTGACTGAATAATCATTGATAGGTACAAATACAGATTACTTACCTCCCAAATTGATATAAGTGACTGAACCAACTTCATATCTGATCCAGTCTATGTATACATTTTAAGTTTTTCATTGATAATGTCTGAAAGTGACAACAAACATTGATTAGGAGATAATCACGCACTAGAAGTCAGAATATTTTACACCCAACACGTGGCACAAACCATTTACGCACTTGAATCAACTTCCAGTTGGCACATGCTCTGACGTCCCCGAAATTGGGCGCCCCTATCCACCAAGTCATTTCGAGCAACTTGTAAAAAACAAATCAAAGCACTTGGGACTGCATATGAAAGCTACACTCTGGCATGCTTACAAAGAATTCTGGCTTTTACCTTGCCAAGTCAAAATACTCAAATTTAGTACTGCACAAAAGGGAAACACCAAGCTATTTGGTAATGTTAGTGACTACTGTCTTGAATCAACTAATATAAATGCTATGATAGAAGCTTTCATTCACCTCAAGAACAGAATAAATAAGCGAATTCCTATATGTCAAGACAAGATTCAAGGATCCACGTTATCTTGAAGTATATGATGCAGGTCCGATTACAACAGAATGGTACAAAGGAAATGTTTAGCAAGTCTAACAAAAGAAACAACAAATTTGACAAGAAGTAACATCTCACATTAAGAAAAACAGAAATTGGACCACAGAGGAAAACCCAATAGAAATAATGATATTACATCAGAAGTTCTTCATATAAAGTCAAAAAACATAATGAAATCTAATGCAAATCGAGGCCGTCTTTGTTGCAGAGAAAAGGAGATTAAACCCCTTAGCAAGGTCCATTAAAGCTGTCTATTAAAAGCATTTATATTGTAGAAGCATTGGTAAGAAACACAAAAATAAACAAAATAGCCTTTAGCCACTATATACAGTCCTAGGTTTACTACACCAGACAGGAAAAAAAGCACTAGTATGTTCATTGGTACTGTCAACAAAGATATTTGACAAGTTAATTCTAAACTGCTAAGAAGGAAGCAACAGTTTCTCCGGAAAGTATCAACATACAGAATATTGTGTACCTTACTACTTTTCAATATAATATAGTGTGCCCTTCCATCAGATTAGTGTGCTTTATAAAAGAAGATTGCCACAGAAGATAATAAAGGAAATGAAACCTATGAAGTTTCGAAAGAATAAAAAGGAAAGGACACTTTATCATCCAAGTCTACAAACTTTTTTCAAAGAGAAAGAGACAATACTTTACCACAAACTGGAAGAAGGTAGGGAATAAGAGATTCATATGGTTGGAATGTTCGGCTCCATCCTACAAGTGTATATTCAAACTTCATCTATGAAAACTAAGTCATACAACTTAAATAATAAGATAATAGAAAATAGCAAGAAAGTGATAAGCAACATTCTTTGAGCAGTCAAACCTATACTTAATAGCTATAAGAGAATCCATATGCACGAATGTCATCAGATGAAACAGGTCCTAAGAGTGACTGGAGAAGGATTCAATGATGAAATAAGACAAAGCAAATCTTTAGATCCCATTTACAATCAATTGGTGTTAAAGAGTTTCTGTTGGCGGTTGTATATCACTTGGGCATTACTTAAGTATTGGATATGTTCCTTCTTTACCATCCAACATTCATAATCCTCCACTAGTCTGAGTGGATTAAGGTAATGTCCTTGCCCATGTGTCAATTAATGTGAAAACATAAACCTGCACTTGTATACAAGAATTTGTGCTATGCTCTGACATCAACACCAGTGATTAAAAAGACCATTATGTATATGCGTGTGTCTATTTCCTAGTGAGTTATAGATGCCGTGAGATCTTGCATGCAGCTACCAGATAGCTCATCATCAGTCAACTATTATACATCATATGTTGCCCAGAAAATAGGTAATAGAATACCCTTTGCAGGACTTTCTGTGAAGGCATCAACCCCCCTCCTCAGATATTGTGAGACGCTAAGCTGTAATTTCTCGTCTTCAAAAGCTTGGAGTAGGAAATACTTTTGAGAAGGTTTATGCCAAGACGTGCAGATCTTTCATTAAGGAAACCCAATGAAGCATTTTGAACTTCCTATCGCATCAAAATATCTAGATCAGATGAAGAAATAATCTTCACAAAGTGCTCGAGCAGTTTCTTTTCATCCGAGACAAATTCAAACTTGCAATAATGAAAGCCATTAATATTTCTTGCACGTTTACACAAATCAACCCAAAGCAAAAAGAAAGCCTTATTAGATTTAACAACCAAACAAACATCTGAAGAACATACTCAGATATTGAACATAAAAATCATGAAGAACAAAAAAGCACCAAGGATATCAATTATCTCTTGTAGGAATCTTCATTCTCGCTACGTATAAGCACATGTATGTCGAATTGTCTCCTGTATCCTCCTGCAAAGCCAGAGCTATAATATCAATGGCAGGGGTCTAGTCTGAGGACACCTAGTGTTTCAGCCTAAGCCTGTTAAACAAATTAAAGTCGAGATTATGTCAAACAGAAAGCTCGTTAGACTGAGGTCACATTCAGAAATACTGTCTGCAGAAATTAATACAAATCAAAATACATTTGTGCAAAAGAAAAAGGTTTTATTGTCAAACAAATGTAAGACTCACTTTCATCAACTGACCTCAATACTCATCAACGTCAATTGTTGCCCACCACCTCCACTTGCAGGATCATGAAACCCCGTTTGAATTAGTGGAGTAAGATGTGATTCTCATCAGTACCCGAAATCTGAGTTATCTCATAACCATAATTATTGCTTCTATAATGTTA
>MJHO01000492.1:74960-104513 GCA_002076135.1 Xerophyta viscosa | reverse complement strand
CAGTGAAACACTGTGACTTTGTCTCATCTTGTTCATGTACACTTTCCACTTGACTAATTGATTGTCCCAGTAGAGAATGGAAACCTTCATCTTTACTCAAGCTTAGATGAATGCTGTGAATCAAATAGGAGGTCTGTTCCGATAAAATTCTATAAATTACTGCAATGAAAACGACATTGTCTGATGAACAAACCATGTTATTCTAAACAGTCACCTTTGAAGTTATTATCTTCCTTACCTAATTCAAAAATGGCGGTCAGAAAGCAAGGAGTATTCTTCACCTAGTATCTCTTTCTCGACTTTAGCCTTTCTAGAAGATTCAACCTAGAATAAATCAATTGCATACATTTAGATATAAAGAACATTAAAATAAAAAATAGCTCGATCATTGAGATTACTAAGTTCTTGTAGAGAACTTTGGTGCATTATATAGATTTTATGCAAACGCTCTGCACAACCAAAAAAAAACCAATTATTAGCTTTTAAAGACCTCGCTTATAATAAAACCAATTATCTTCTCGAAGCACCCAGTCATCATTTCGAGCACCTAGTCATGACCAAATCAAAGCACTTGGAACTGAAGATGAAAGCCACACTCTGGCATGCTTATAGAAATCCTGGCTTTTACCTTCCCAATCAAAATTCTCCAATTTAGTACTGTAGAAAAGGGAAAACACAAAGCATTTCAACAAATGTTAGTGACTACTGTTTATTTGAACAGTATAATGCCAAAAAATAAAAGCTTTCATTTACCTCAAGAACCGAATAAATAAGCAAATTCTTCGAATTTCTAATCTGAGTTTAAAGTTTAAACTGTCCAAGACATAGATTCAAGGAATCCACGTTATCTTGAAGTATATGATGCAGGTCCAGATTACAACAGAATGGTACAAAGGAAATATTTTGCATCTATCGAAAAGACATGTGAATACCAACAGCATTACCAGGTGTAACAGAAGAAACAAAACATGTACATACACATGTTTTTAACAAATTTGACAACAAGTAACATCTCACATAGAAAAGAGAGAGGAATACCCAATAGAACTAACAACTTTACAACAGAAGTCCTTCATTTCATATCAAAGAACATAATGAGATCTAGTGCACATCAAAGCTGTCTTTGTTGGGGAGAAAAGGAGGTTCAACCCTTTAGCAAGGTTCCATCTGAAGCTGTATTTAAAAGCATTTATATTGTAGAAGCATCGGTAACAAACATAAAAAGAAACAAAACAGACTCTGACCACCATACACAATCCTATGTGTACTATACCAGAAAGGAATAAAAGCACTAACATATTTGCTAGTACTGTCAACAAAGATATTTGAATAGTTAATTCTAAACTGCTAAGAAAGGAAGGCAACAATTTTTCTCCGGAAAGTAAATCACATACAGATATTGTGTACCTTACTGACTTTTGAAATATAATATAGTGTGCCCTTACCATCCTTACTGATTGTGGTTTATAAAAGAAGATATAATGGCCACAGAAGATAATAAAGGAAATTGAAATCCTATGAAGTTTCGAAAGATATAAAAAGGAAATCGACACTTTATCATCCAAGGTCTACAAACTTTTATTCAAAGAGAAAGAAACAATACTTACCACAAACTGGAAGAAGGATAGGGAATAAGAGATTCATATGGTTTGGTAATGTTCGTATTGCAGAATTGCTTCGCACTCCACATGTTATGTTAAAACTTCATCTGTGAAAACCGAGTCATACAGTTTAAACAATAAGATAATAGAAGATAGCACGATAGTGATAAGCAACATTCTTTGTGAGGTCAAAACTATTCTTAATAGCTAAGAGAATCAATAAGCATGAATGTAAGCAGATGAAACATGTCCTCAGAGTATCTGGAGAAGGATTCATCAAAGTTACAGAAGATGCAATTTCATTCCCTATTCTGAATACCTCTTCGACAGTGAGTTCATTGAGCAAAGACAAACATGCTACATAAACAAAAAAAAGACCCTTCTCACTACGAATATAAACGCTAATAAAATAACCAAGAGTACTACACCTACCAGTATCACCATAAACAACCCATGCATTCCATTGTCCATTCTTATTTACGAATGATGTTGCTGCTTCAAGAAATCTATGACGACATTGGAAAAAACTATCTGCAAGTTCTGTACAAGGCATTCGTCCACTAAAGCCAGCAGCTGTATACCCATAAATAACATTTGCAATGAACTTTGTAGCAAGTTGCCGAGCATTAAATGTCTGTCCGTAAGACACATAAAATTGACATTGGATAAGACTGATCGTAAAGCAAAAACAAAGAAGCATCCGTCGACACAATTGGTAGATCCCATGGAAATTAAATTCGCAAGCATTTTGGAAGATAGCTCAGTCTCAATTAAATTGCCGTTTTGCCTATTATGATTAGCCTATGATTTTTGCTTGCAGTTAATGAGCAGATTCTCGTCCAAAACGAAGGAAAAGTGCACTTATAGTCTATTAAATATAGATGGAAACAAGCACCTGATGCGCGAGAGACACTATTCGTGTGATTCTTCCAGATATGAGTAGGCGCACCCCTACATTCTATAGTTATATGCAACTCAGGCGTAGGACCGTGTGAGGACCCTAGCGTTCGTCAAAGCGAGAGATAGTTGGTAGGATTCTCGTTTGGCTATTATTTTTTTTTGTCGTCTTTTCGGTGTGAATGAACGGGTGCACCCCCTATTGGACCCCAGCATCACCAAATATCCAATGTGGTACGATCGCATGCTGTCTTCGAGGATTTCGGTAAATCCGAAACAACTGGCGGTCGAGTATTAGTCAGGCGACACCGCGACACCAGGGCGCAACAGAAAAAGAAGAAAGGCCGAGGGGAGGGGGGATTTGTGGAGATTCCCTGGGGGTGGTTCTTCTTCTTATTTTTTTTTCTTTTTTTTTTTAAATTAAAAAAGAGGTGGCCTCGAGAGGCACGCAAATGTATCTGTCATAGGTATCGGGTATCAGTGAGACTAGCCTGACGATAGAACGGCCATTGCCGACCGGTAGGGTGCAAGAGCAAGGGCCGAACATGAGGTATATATCTCGCGAGCATCACGTGCCAGAAAACGGCCGTTCGGCCGAGAGTGACTCTAGCGAATTAACCCAATGCTAGTGTATTGGGGTGTCTGGTGCACTCGTTCAAACAACTATCTCCAAGACGATACATGAAATATCAGATCGTTGGGATTTTTACTCAGATGTAACTGCAAACTGTGGCATACATGTAATAAATTAGGCTATGCCTAGTTTCTGTTCTTAATCCCACACGGGTACACTCCTATATTATTAGATGATAACAGAAGTTAGAGAGAGAGCTACATGGAGCCCACCAGGAGCACAACCACAGCCCTATGGCATGTGCATAGGTTGCAGAGGAGGGAAGCAATAAGATAATTGAATGAATAGAGGGGCTCAAGAAGGCAAGCGACAAATGGCCGTAGGAAAAGAAGTTGGGAGGCAAACATACCAGCATTCTCAATGGAAGGACAACAATGAACGGTCACTCCTTTTGCTCATCAATTCAAAAATTCCTTTACCCAACTATATAAGTCATATCCTCTCATCTTAACAGGATCGTAATCCTATCCCTATTTTTCTAATAATCAAGTAGTTAAAGACGTGAACTTGGAGAATGGAGAACGTATTGATGCTCGTAGCTCATGGTATGTTCTTTTAGAGATCCTCATTAGATTGCCAAGCTCGCGTAACTATTATAAACCTAGTTCTTAGAAAAAATAGCTGACTGGAATTATGAGTTATTTTATCCTAATTAACCAAGAAGGAAAAGAAAAGACAGCTCAATTTTTTTGCGAGAAACGTTATATCAGGTCGAGATAAGGTGCAACCTCCGCATCTCTGAGGGATCAAGGCCTGCTGTGGCAGTCCCACGCGTCTAGGCTAAACTGCCTGTTCTGATCGTGTCCGTAATTGGCACACTATGCAAAACAATCCAAGTCTCAGGATATTAGACAAAGGGCCACATGACGGAGAATAATACACCATTTAGGTCAGTACAGTTATGTTGAAGCTACAATCAACAAGTTTTCGCAGGAGGAATGAATCATGCGCAGAGAACTAGAAGAGATCGCAGGTAAGAAACCAGGGGCAGACTAGTATGCATACTATCTTACCAGCTCTTGTAGTGTGAATCATGCGCCCACCTATTTCAGAGCAGAGAAAGGTAGAGAGGAGTGCAGTGCATATGACGTATTAATCACTAGTGATTGGAATTGTAATTTTCTCTACGAGGCGATTTTAGAAGACATGCTACAAGTGCAGAGCAATTTCATCATACATTTAGATGTCAACACCTAACCACCACTCCACCCCAACAAAATAACAGCACCGAGCACTCGAGATTACTATCTTCTTGGTTTAGTAAAACTTTCGTGGGCATTATGCCGAGAATGGCTCACCGCGCTCTGCACAACTGAAAAACAATTATTAGCTTTTAAAGATCTTGCTTATAATAAAATCAATACTAAGTTGTAATGTGTATCTTCTCTGACTAGTAAAAATAGAAAATAAAAAGTGAAACTAAAATAATGCTTGAGGTTGACAAATTAAGTAACTCTAGATTTCAGGTTTTAAAGCAATAAGTAGCTGAAAAATTCGAAATTTTTAACCAAAAAAAAGTATCAAACGTACGTGTACTCTTGATTTTTGGTCTAGTCTTAATATATGAGGGAGTATGCGGTGTAGCTAATGTGAGGGTGTCTAGATGAAAAGGTTAGACGGGGTTGTATGAGTAACCGGATATATGATCTGTCCTTATCCACTCTAAAGAATACAAAATCATCTCAAGACTTATTCAGCTCAGGTAGCATCAGTCCCTATCCTTCTAAAAGCAGACAAAACAGGGATACAAAATGTAAACATCACAAAGTTTTGTTTCATATAAACATATTGACGCAATTATCTTCCTGTAAGCAAATTTCGTGACAAAAAAAAACAAAGAGGACCTATGCCAACATACAATACACAGTTTGAGTTGTAGTACAAGAATTTGTTGCATATTTGTTACCATATGCAAACTATTAATTTATGTAGATTGTCTCTCCAATTGTGCTTCACATAACTCATTAATGGCAACATAAAAGAAAAAAACCAATTATGTAATTATGTGCTCGGCCTAGAAATTTGATTGACAGGCTCGTTCTATGCAGAGAATCTTTTTCATCAAATAGATTCTTCCGGTCTTATATAGTAAAATTATCAAGTTTTACAAGCTCGGGCCATTAGATCCCTAGTCTACTAATAGAATATCTTCATAATGACTATAATTGGCAGGGACAATTGATTACAAAACAACCGTTAGTGAAGCCAAAGATATCAATTTAGTCGTGTCGCGCATTGCTTTAATGTTGAAAGCCAACATCACTAAAAAATGACAAATTAACTATGCCTCTTCGAACCATCCTGCAGATACCCCAAGAAGCATAGTCTAGAAGGAATTTACAAGCTCAACAAAGGTTGTCGGTTTTTCCTTTTCTGCTCAACTGATGCAAAAAATATTAAATTGCATCCTAACACTTTCATTCATAATATAGAAGACATGCACGGTAACAAAGCCCATTAATACTCCTTATCCGCGAAGATAATTAATAAGTTAAAAAAAAAATTTTAAAAAAAAAATATTTGCATAAACATCACCTGTTCCTGTAGCCCTTTTCTCGGTTCAAGTGTTGCTGAAGTTGTGTCGACCGCACTTAAACTTCATGTAAAGCGGAACCTATCAAGTTAAAAATATGTTACATAAAAATCGGAACATATACTCAAAACAACAAATTAAGAAAATATGCTCAAACAAAGGGCTAACTCTACAAAGAGGTCAAATGAAGTGATATTCTGTGGAATACAACATGAATGTGAAGCTATTAATTGCTAAGCTTTCAATATTCCAATGCTATAGGATTAAGTATATTGATGTGGGTAAATATAAAAACAAAAGGTTGAACTCAGTAAAGATAATTACTTCTACCTTATTGCAAACAAGCTCCAAGTATATGATCATATTGGTAGGTCATGCTATGCTGTCATAACTAAACCAAGGTTTTTCCGTGCCATGCCGAGCCGAGCTTTTCGATAAATCTGCAAAATTTGAGATGGGCCGATCGTGCCGTGCACCGCATGCCGATCCGTATAGCAATTATTGTTTTATAAAATATTAATATTATTCTAACAAATAATAAAAAATGTAAACTAAATACTAAATACAAAAGTCATACTTACATAGCAAAAGTATATAGTGCATAATTCACCGCCACATAGAGTGTCTATATGGCTTATTGAAGGGATTTGTATAAACCAAAGAAAAAAATAAATAAATAAAATACATAAAAAAATTATGTGCCGATCAGCACGAGCAGCACGACATCGAGACGATATTGGATACTCACATGCCGGGTTGCATCTGTTAGGTTGAAATAATCTTGACAGCTTATTAAGCAATAATAAAAAAGATTAACGAAACACTAAATACAAAAGTCGTAACTAAATAGAAACAACTTTTCAGTTCATTTATCAACCAACTCTAAACACCAGTAGACTCAAACCTCTAACGAAGTTTGTCATGAAACATTGGCAGGATAAGGTTTGTTCGGATCCGCAAATTGTACCACTTTAAGTATTCCTAATTGTTCACGCTCCTAAGAGAAACGAAATCAACATGGAGGATTAGGTTTATGCTCAACACATGGTACAAGTGATTGACAATCATTTATAGGTACAAATATAGATTACATACCATTCAAGTTTGTATAAGTGACTCAACCAACTTTTTCTGATCCAGTCTGAGAAAATGATGTATACATTTTAAGTTTATCATTGACAATTTCTGAAAGTGACAGCAGGCATTGATTAGCAGATAATTTTACAATATTAATTTAGCACTAGATGTCAAAAAACTTACGCGTCAAATGTCACAAAATCCACCAACACTTGAATCAACTTTCCAACTGGTCACAGTGCTCCGACATCACCGTAAGTTGGACGCCCCTACACCACCAAAGTCATCATTTCGAGCAACCTGAATGACAAAGATGCAAACATTTCGGACTGAAGTAAAAGCCAGCACCTAGCTATGCTGTACAGAAATCCTAGGCTTTACTTTCCGAAGTGAAATAACCTAATTAGACTGCATGAAAGGGAAAACACCAAGTATTCGAATATGTTTGACTATCTTATTTGACAAAATGCCAAATAATTAGAAGCTTTCATTGTCCTCAGGAAACAGAATGAAATAAAGCAAGTTCTTTCGAATGTTCTAATGTCGTTTAAACAGCTTAGACATGGATCTAAGAACCGTATCGTTGAATTATATGAAGCAAGGTCCGATTAATAATAGAATGCATCAATGTAAAATGTTTGTGCATCTCTATCGAAAAGACAATGCGAATACCAACAAACATAGCAGGCTTACAAGGAAACCAGACATGTACATACACATGTTTTTAAAAAATTTGACAATAAATAACGTCTGACATTAAGAGAAAATGAAACTAAGGCAAATGAGGGAAACTAATAGAAATAATGATATTACATCAGAAGTTCTTCATATAAAGTCAAAAAACATAATGAAATCTAATGCAAATCGAGGCCGTCTTTGTTGCAGAGAAAAAGGAGGATTAAACCCCTTAGCAAGGTCCATCGAGCCTGTCTATTAAAAGCATTTATATCGTAGAAGCGTTGGTAAGAAACAAAAAAAAAAACAAAACGGTTTTTAACCACTCTATACAGTCCTAGGTTTACTACACCAGACAGGAAAAAAAGCACTAGTATGTTCATTGGTACTGTCAACAAAGATATTGATAGTTGATTTCCTAATTGCCATGAAAAGAAACAACATTTTCTCTAGAAACTAATAACATACAGACATTGCATACCTTCCCACTTTGCAACAGAATATAGTGTGCCCTACCACCAGAACTGAGTGTGGTTTATAAAAGGAGGTATAATGGTCACAGAAAGCAATAAAGGAATTGAATCCTATGAAATTGAGTCATACAGCTTAAACAATAAGATAATAGAAAATAGCATGATAGTTGATCAAGCAACACTCTACTTTGTGAGGTCAAACCTATACTTAATAGCCACTCTTATGCATGAATGTCATCAGATGAAAAATGTCCTCATGGTGACTGGTGAAGGATTCATCGAAGTTACGACAATTGTCGGCACCGCACGAACCGACACGGCACATGCCGAAAAATCTTATATTTGAATTTTAAATTAATTTATATTAATATTTTATTTTTTAAAAAAATAACAATAAATGTATATCGGCACCATCGGCACAGCACCATCGGCATTGCCAGCATATGCCGAGATCTGTGTTAACCGCAATTCGGCTCGGCACGGTATAGAAAACCTTGCCCATAAGTAACATTCACAATGAGCTTCGGAGCAAGTTTCCGAGCATTAACAAAGAAGCATCTTGGAAGATAAGCTCAGTCTCAATTAAATTGCATTTTGCCATTTATGATTAACATATCATTTTCTGCTTGCAGTTAATCAGCATATTATTGTCCAAAACTGGGGAAAATTGCAGTTGTATAACGAAAACAAGCATGTTCCAGATACATGCTCAGCTCTTGCAAGTTCATAAACACTAGGGCCTACCTTTAAATACTGATTTTCGTTCTTTTTTTTTTTCTTTTTTTTTTTTTTTTGGTTGACGGAAGACCCGTATGGCCCCAAGCTCCAGATACTGCCTAAAGAACATCAGAACATCCTTTGAGAGAACCCAGCAACCCCGCTGCCCTCAACCTGTGAAGGTAGCCCGCTGGCAAACCTGGTGCACGCCTACCACCTCGTGCACGCACAGGCCCACAAGCGCATGAAGGCACTTTGCAGGGGTGAGTGCGGATTCAAACATAAGTGGGACATGTGAGCAGGAAGAAAGTACTTCTCCTAGTTATGCTAAGCACCCGAACCACCGCTTAGTTCCTACTCGAACGACTATAGCAAGTAATAATTGTTAGTAAACAAGACCAAGATTTTCCGTACCGTGCCGTGTCGAGTATCGGTAAATCCGAAACTCGGCACGTGCCGACCGTGCCGATCCGTACAATTTATTATATTTAAATATTAAAATTTAATTAAATAAAATAAAATAATATTAATAAAAAAATATTAGATAAATATAAATATTCAATTATACATAAAAATAGATATTACGAATTTATTTCGTGCCGAATTTCGCTAAATATTGGGGATGTGCTGAACTTGTTATATATAAAAAAAATGTAACATTTTTAAATATTATTTTATTTTTTTAAAAAAAGGTAATCACGTGCAGGCGTGCACAAGCGGCACGCCTGCGCGTGTTTATAAAAAAAAAAAAAAAAAGAAAATTGTCGCCCACACGCGGGCGACATCGTCTTCCTCCTCTCGGAGGAAGAAGATGACCTTAACGAAAAAAAGAAAAGAGATAGAGAGAGAAAGAGAGGGAGTGAGGGAGGGAGAAAGAGAGAGAGAGAGACGAGTGCCGGAGCCGGCCGGCTCGGCACCGTGCCGGTTCCGAGCACCGGCGGCTCCGGCACGAAAAACCTTGCACAAGACGGTATAAAACAGAGAAGCAACCAAAAAAAAGAATCAGGTTAATCCTTCTCTTAGTTACCAATATACGGGTGTTGCTAGATCGATGAAACAAGACAAAGCGAGTCTACTTGAGGTCTCATTTACAATCAATTGGGATTAAAGAGTTTCTATTGGTAGTCGATAATCACTTGGGCAATACTTAAGTACTAGTTATGTTCCTTCTTTACCATCCAACTTTCAAAAACCTCCAGTAGTCCAGTGGATTAAGGTATGTCCTTGTCTTTATATCAATTAATTTGAAAATATAAACCTGCATTTGTATATAAGAATTTGTGCCATGCTTTGACGTCAACACTAGTGATTAAAGAGACCAGTATGTATATGTATGTGACTATTTCCTAGTGAGTTATAGATGTGATACCTTGCATGCAGCTATCAGACATCTCAACATCTGTCAACTCCAACTATACATCATATGTTGCCTAGAAAATAAGTAATAGAATACTCTCTGCAGGACTTCCTGTGAAGGCGTCAACTTCTTCAATGCTTTCTTTACTATGATCCTTGTTGATAACATTTCTTCGAAAAGATGTGGAAGTACACTTTTTCGGCCTGAAATAATTAAAGACCAATTCAAGGTTTTCCCCAAAAAGAGTGAAAAGGTATCCCCTGAAATACAAAGACACACAACTGATAGTTGTATAAACACAACTTCCTAAGCCAAATAAGTATTAAATTTCATCATAATGCTAAAAAGTCTTTATCAACATATACCTCATTACTTATCGTAGAACTATGTAAGTTAGATACCCTTGAAAATGTTTCAATGAGTGTCAAAACCGGCAATTACATGCATAAGACAGCACAAAAGATTTGTTAATAGGGAAACTCTGTAAGTTGTTGATGCTTCACCAATGACATGGTTTTGAATAGCCTTTAGAATGTCAACATGCATTTATCTAGTTTAGATAAATGAAAATAGCTTCAATTTCGTGGATCTTCGTTAAGATGTACCTTCAACGGAGCATACATCATTCCGTTGGGAGTTATCAGCAATTAGTCCTTCATGTCCATGAGAAATTTGGGATCAGGACAATACGAACTTACACCAAATATACATATAGGTCCACCCTAATCAAGGTACATGGGTATGACTTGCAACTAGTATGAAGAAAGACCAGCACGAAACTATAGAAGTACAAATTTTGAGGCTCATAACCATTACATGCAGCCACATTTTAGCCCAACATGCGTGTATTTACATATTTACGCCTGAGAAAAAGACTAAAGAATGCAAAATGATAATAACAAAAATATTTGCCAATATAAATATGTCCGGTTAAAGAATGCAATTCCTTCACCTAAAAGTCAAGGCTGACCCAACAGCATGTTCAGCACATACCCCCTAGCACACATTAAGTGCTAGATCCTTAACACCACTCCGAGCCGACCCAACAGCATGGATTTCGCTTCACCACGTGGACATGTCCACATCCTTGGAGCTCAATTTCCTAACTCATTCTATACTCGACTCTTCCACCATTATTACCACTACTTTCAAGCAAGAAAATGCTTGAATGGCATCTAAAAGATCTAGAGTATTTGCCAAACTTCAGCCACTCTAGATTTAAATTAAATGCGCTATGAAAGATAATTCAATAAGATGGTACATATAAGGGGTAAATCATGAAGACTGTTCGATGAACTAATGAATTAAATTAGCGTTGGGTGAAGGAAACAAATTCACTTCAATGAGGAAAAGATAGCCTTGCCAACTAGCCATAAAACCACACATCCATGTCTTTTCTCAGCAGTATGCTATAGCAGCTTTGAAAACCAGAGCTGCATCTGGATCATTTACAACAATAGAACTTCAACCCAATCTTATACAAAGTGTTGCTTGGAGCCAGCAAAATAATTGAGAAATACTTGTTTGAGAAGAGTACAGTTTTGTGAAGCCATTAACTTGGAATGAAGCAAACAGCACTAATATTTACCATGATAAGGACGAGCTACTAATAGAGAGCATGTTAGGACTATCAATTGACCAGCACAATTATTTTAAGCAAGAGACACACAAGTAAAACTCCTAAAGTGTAAATAGAAAACAAGGAACCCGAAAAAATACAAGAAAAGCAGAAAGCACATCTTACAACCTATTTTACGCAGGGAAATGCTACCAAAATTAAATATACCTTTATTTTTTATTTTTCAAAGTAGAATAAAAATTTAAAATTATTTAAAAATTCAAATATAGGATTTTTCGGCATGTACCATGCCGGTTCTTAATGTGCCGCCTGGCGCAGCCTGTGCCAACCAACACATAAAACAAAGATCCTATTCAAGAGGCCACAAAAAACCACATTTAAACATAACATACATTGAATTCTAGAAAGCTAACAAAATGTGGATATAGAAAGATCTTCACGAAGACCTTCTCCGAGAAATGATAGCCATAGAATTTCTTTGCACGAACAAGGCAAAGGATGTTGTTAGATCACATCGGTACTGTAGAATCAAATCTTACGTTATCAATTAATGAAATATTATAAAAAGTGACTCTAAACATACCGGTAAAGGTTTCTCAATTGAGTCATAGAGGCGAACAAATAAATGACCTGAACTATGGAAATATTAGCTTTCTCTAGGAAAAAAAAGAACGATACAACATCGTAACAAAGATACTATAATTAGCATAGGTTGATAGCAAGCTGGAAAAAAAATGTAACGAAATGGTATCATGGAATAACGAACTAAGATGCCAATAGCACAGAGCTCCAAATTATCAGAGTAAAAAATTAAGATCAAGAAATGTCAATAAAGAATAACATCGAAGTAGTTATACTAAAACAATAACAATTTTGTTCCAAAATTGATTTAAGAAACATTTCTATTCCAAAATTTCAACTAAATGGAAAAAAGTGGAATGCAAACATCGAAGCAGTTATACTAAAACAGTAACAATTATTGTTCCAAAATTGTTTTAAGAAACACTTCTATTCCAAAATTTCGACTGAATTGAAGAAAAGTGGAATCCAAACGTGTATACCTAAGAAAGAAAACACTAAAATACAACAAACTAAATGAGACAACTTCTATTTTTTGGAGCAATACAACAGGGCCAGAAATTAGATCCAGCAATGGTCCCAACACCCATCCCAAGGTCCATACAAGGGAAAGGACACATTTCAGGCTTTCGGATGGGTATTTGGGGCCATTTTCGGTCTCTTAGTATTTTCCTTTTTTTTTATTTAACACCTATTTAGATGCAGAATTTAATAATTACAATTATGTTTCCAATGAAAATCTAAAGATTAGCCATGCTATTTATTCACTTAGGATACTCATAACCCACCCTTTTCTCGCTTACGACGAAGGAAAAAAAGTTAGGTTTGGTGAAATGAATTGATTCTGTAGAGAACGTGTCGCTTCCTACCCTTCCTTTTTGTTTTGCCTCCCCACATCCACATCCTCCTATTGATGCCCTTGAATACTAGCCAATACGTCAACCAATCAGGCAGCAATACGTGCACAATTATTTTCAAGCAAGAGACACTTGAGTAAAATTCCCAAAAGTGTGAATAGAAAACAAGGAACCCGAATAGCACACGAAAAGTAGAAAAAAACATATTACAACCTATTCTACGAAGGCAAATGCTACCAGAATTAAATCCAAAGATTTTTGGTGCGATGAGATCAAGTGTTAGGGGAGATAAAGTTAGAAGGGAGAAATTGAGTAGATACGAATCTTTCTCACTTCCAAGAGCATTTATCCATTTGTAATTTTATTTGAATCCAGTTGTAATTAATAAATTTTCCAATCAATCTAATTCCTTATAATTTCGTTTAAGTATTTCCATATAAGAAGATCTTGAAGTCCAAGTTGGTCTTCACACCAAAAGTGTTACCCACAAGGTGTTTGTTAATTTGTTTCGAGTGATTTCTGAGTTCTATGCAGATAATTTCTAGAAATCCGAGGTTTAAGGATTTATAGAATCAATCACATACTCAATCCAAAAGGCTCTCACAAGATCTCATCACATTAATCTCTCTCAAAAAAAAAAAAAAAGATAAATCAATGTTATTAGCGAAAAAAAAGGAATAAGAGTGTCGAATAGAAAGCTAACCCGGTGGATAAGAAGACAAGTCTTCTGGCCAGCCGGTGTGGAGCCTTAAACTCGAATCACCAAACCTTCTTCCACTTTCTTGCCTACAAAAGATCTTTAAAAAATCATTACAAATTAATTTCGAAAACCAAGATCCAACTTCAAGAACAAACCAACGAACCAACCCCGAAATGAACTGTAACAGAAGTCAAGATCAGGAACCGGAGGAACCATGTAGTAGTCGAGGTTAAAAATTCGCATGGTGAAGACGAGAGCATCGAAGCCGCGCTGCGACGAGGACGCCATTGGAGACTGGAGATGGAGAAGTAGCGCAAATGAGGCATTCGCGAGATGGAAGACAAACATGTATGGCCATGTCAATTTGGGTATTTATAAGGAGGTGAGATGAGGAAAACGGGTTGTGTGAAACACTTGCGCTGGACTCCTGTGGCGATGGCTTCCCAGGAACGCTTGGGAGAGAAGTTTATGGAGATGGGGTTTCGTAACGGTGCGGTGCATCTCATCTAGAAAGACTAAGTTTTTTTTTTCCAATAATTATTCCCAGTAATTATTTCAACAAAAATTCTCTCCATTCCAGCTTGCTTACAATGCAAGTTAGTTTGAAATTTTTAATTACAAAATATAATAAAATTTTATCTTAAAATTCAAAGCTTCTTTTAAATATATTATTCCTATATTATTTAAGATTATGTTTCCGTCTTTTCTCTATTACCTAACCATCTCTCCACATTACTCGCTTTAACTATCATTGCGAAAGGCAATATCTAGCGGTCGGAAGCAAGCGCCTTATCTTTCTCTAACTTTTTGTGTCCGATCATCTCCGGCGACCCGAAGTGACTACTAATAAGTCTAATTTTTTTATACAAATTTAGTATAGATTTTATACTAATTCAATTATTTATTTGGTTGATTACATGTAAAAAATATTAAATCAGAGTTAAATATATTTTGGAGGTTTAGTCGGTGGATTGTTGTTTTCTTCGTACAATTTGTGTAATTTTTGGACTTCGAATAATGGAGTTAACGGAAAGCAAGCAAGGAACATCATTTTTGTGTTGCCATTTTTTGTGAAAATTAAAGACAGCAAGCATGAGTACAGAATACAATACAATAAAAACGAATGGCTAAGATTTGAGGATGAAAACAAGGAAAGAAAGAAACGGCTTGGATGAAGTTCCAAATAAAGAAGGCTAAAAGCAAGCAACTTAAGACTAGGGGTGAGTATTCGGGTCAACTCCAATTAATCCGACCCGACCCGAACTGAAAATACCTAACCCGAACTAAAAACTATCATCCCGATCTGAACCGAATTACCACTCAACCCGAACTGATCCGAACCGAAAAAATTTCGGATTGGTTCGGGTCCGGGTTCAGTTGACCGATTTTAAAAGAATTTTTTTAAAGAAATTAATATTATAACAACAAAAAAAAAATAAAAGACTAACTAATACAAAAAAATAAAAATAACTAGACATAAAATAGACAAGGGTTAGCTCGCGGGATTCATTCAAGTGTGGGTAGTAGTGTAAAAAAGTAAATAAATAAGTAAAATAAATAGAAGAAAAGAAATTCGAATGTAATCCAACCCGACCCAAAATTTTAGAGGCCAACCCGAATCCAAAATGATTAATCCGAATTACTTAAAATAGCAACCCGATCCGATCCGAACCCAAACCCGAAATTTTACATGTTTTCGAATCGGATCGGTTTGGAAATTACCCGAATTATGCTCACCACTACTTAAGAGATCAAGCTGCAGAATTTGGTTGAAAAAGACTAAAAATATACACGACCTAGAAATATATATAAGAGAGAATTTCCTGTAATGAGGGGAAGTTTTACTTTGTATGATTTTTAATTTATCTCTATGAAATAATTTTAATTTTTTAGGACACAATTTGTATTCTGACTATGAAAATCAAATGTCGTTTATCGAATTCATTCCAAACATATGTTGATTTAATATCGTTTGTTTCATAATTTTTAATGCGTTTGAGTGATTTGGCCATCACTCAAATGAAATGATGATTTATGATGAATTGATAAACAAATCATAAATAATGCTTTCTGTGAAGCAGACCACGAAGTAATGTATAATAATGATATTCATGTATAATTTGTGCAGCAACCTGCATTGAGATATAGTAGGTAGCTTTGAGAGAAATAAATTTAATATGTCTCGTGAGAGAATATGAAATAATAAGGAGAACTTGCCGGAGAGAAAAGTAGGCGATGAAAGCAGAGCAAGAAGATGAAAGAAGCTGATTAAGGCAGAAAAATATAACTTTTTAAAAGAAATTGGTTTGTCAAAATTATAAAAATGTGGTGTGGTATTACTATATGCCTCCAAAGGAATAATCCAGATTTCAGATTTTGTCTACGACCTCGTTTCTTAAATAAAGAAAAAGATAACTATGGTAACATTAACAAATTTATCAAGTTTATAATTTATTTGATTAAAAAATTAAAATTAATTTTCTAAAATAATTTTTATGTTAAAATGTTTTTTTAAATATATATTTTAAAAACTTTTTAAAATTAATGGATTTATAGCTTGCATGAATATTATTTCTGAAACCTATTTGAAATCCAAATTTTTGAGTCTGAAAATATTTATTTATAAATATTTTTAAAAAATTTGTAAATTTCATTCAAAATTTACCGATTTTATGTTATAAATTATTTTTAAAATATTTCTAATTTTTTTTTCAATTATACGAATTATTGAATTTGATGAATTTTTAGTGGTATGGTGGAAGAAACGTACTAGTCGTTTTTACTAAGACTTTTCAGAAATTGTTTGTGCTTCCTCAAACGTACTAGCAGATAACGCACCACGATGTATGTGACAAAAAATGAATTAAAGAAATTATCTTTAAAATCTGTAAATTAGTAAAAATTAATATATAATTAATAAAAATTTTACTTCTCTTGAGTTACAACCTATCTTATTATATTATCCTATTTTTTTTCTGAAAAAAGAAAAAAAGTTTTAAAAGATTTTAAGATGCCAAATTTGTTACGACTACGCACTGAAGTTAGTAACTAATAATATATCCAGTAAGTTTGCGATACAACCACATAAAGAAGAAAGTTTATTATGCCCGTATATAACTATCAGAAATACTAATAGTTACACCTCAAGCAATCGGCGCGTGACATGTGATACTATAAGGGTGCTAATAAGATGAGAGATCCACGTTGAGATTGACGGCATTAGTAACTGTTTTAGTTGAGGACCAAATTCATGCATTGAAACCACCCAAGGCAAATCAAGACATAGAGGAAACAAAAGTAAACCTCTATTCTTTGATGTATGTGCAGAAAAACTAAAATGTAAAAAGGATAATCTTAATATACAAACCAGACGATGACCAATTTCTGGTTCCAACTGCAAAACATGATGTCGTGTCATCGTCGTCTCTGTGCCGGATCCGGAACATGTCGGATGACACGACGTGCGTCATCCGGCATCTAAAATGTTGAATAATACCTATTTTTATAAACTAGAATATGATTAGGTGAATTTTGAGGCTTTCATATTAAAAAAGAGGTGATGTCCAGAAATGTTATTTTTCCAAAGGAGATAGACGAACCAATTCCTCCGATTAACTAAGACTTATAAGAAAAAGATGCGGTGTCCAACAAAAACTTTACTGCTGTGGTAGCCGACAGACGATACAAACTTGCATATCATTCTATGAGCAATTATATCAAGTGGTGCATCCTCGACATATCATCCTTCTATATGTCAGGATAACATCAATTAAATGTTGATATGTGATATTTTAATTCAAGAATCGAACATTCATACAACTTTACTTGCCTACTTTTTATATTAATTCAAAATTTTTGAGCACTTTTTCGATTTGAAAAATCGATCGGTCTAATAAGCACCAAATCTTAAAATTTAACTGGTCTGTACCGGACGCTCAGTTTAAATTTTCACATTCTATCTACAAAAAATTAGATATTGTCTTGAACGGGAATGATGAATAATATAATCAGTGTACTTATAACTACGATTGAAGTAATTACTTAAAAATGGCTGACAAAGTTGCAAGAATTGACAAGCAAACTCTTAGGGTGTCTGATAACTTAAATTTTAGCAAAATTAAATTTTGATAAAAACGCTTAATTTTAGTAAATTCCTTGTATGTTTTGACTCGAATATATTTTTTATTAAAAATTAAATTCTCTTAAAAATCCTAAATTTTTCAGTCTTTTAGTGAAACCAGTATCTTCATATTTTTTAATAAAAACTAGAATGGTTAAAAATTATACTACACCGCGTAAACTCAATTATGAAATTTAAGATAAGCGCCATAATGTTATGTGCAATGGATCGAGAAAGCATTTTTATGATGATTTTGTATTTATTTAAAAGAATTGAATATTCTTATTCATTTATAGTTTTGCGAAATATGACCAGGACTATTTAACAGTCGTCGGATTTAAAAAAGTTTACTCTGTTTGAGCCTAGAACCATAGTACTTTGTATTTACGAATTTAAGGTTAAAATTTTCCATTGGGCAAACATTTCCAAACCACTTTTTTTTATGCTTAACCGCCAGTTATCCTACATCGCGACGAAAGTCGGTCGCGGTTAAAATCAAAAATCTTATCTAACTACTCTTATAAAACCTTTTACATTCTTCCTCTCTCTTTTGCCTTTTTCTACTCCTCTCCAGCCACAAGACTTTCGTGCCCACCTCAAAATTTTTTCCGTAAAAATTTTATTTTGAAATGTTAATCAACTTAATTTAATTGTCATTCAACTATTTATATTTTTTTTTTTTTCATAAATTTCTGTTAGCTTGAGTAAAATAAATTCCATAATAAATTAACATTAGTAAATCATAAGAATTAACATTAATAAAAATATGACTTATCCATAAATTACTCTAGCAAAAACAGATTTTAAAACTTATTATCCAAATAAAAATTTACAAATAGTATTTAATAAAACTAATTTTATGAATAGTTTTTCCAAACAAGATGAGTAGTAAAGTTGATTTTTAAAAATTTGAGTTAAAATTAATTTTCTTAATATTGATATTAAAACAAGTTTTAGTAAAATCTCCAATTTATCAAACCCTATTTAGAGGTACATTAGAGTTCAGGAGTTTATAGAAAGTATCGAAACCAGATCTAACTAACAGTACCCATCGAATGGTCCTATATGTTGGTTTGAAGAAATAAGCTGCTGGTTAACATAAAATTCCAAGGCAGACTACTTCAAAACTATTTTTTAAAGAAACTACTTAAAATTTAAAAAAAAAAAAAAAAAAAAAGCTCATAAAAAATTTTCACATATCTATAGACACAGGATCTTATCAAAATTTTTCGAATAATAAAAGGGGAAAGTAAAGCTAGACTTTTTTCTTGGGCTTCAGTGCAGGAATTGGAACACACCGAGCCAGGGAATGAAGGGAACCACTTGCAGAAAATTTGGCAGATAGCACAGGCCTTTTATACCGTTTTCCTGATCCGCATGGGAAAAGTGCATTCCGACTAATCTGCCCACTCTTTGCCGAATTTGGCTTGCTAACTTCCAGTGGTGTTGATACCATCAACTTCTGCACCTGTACATTAATACCGTTGGCTGAGTTTCACTTTGTTGTATGGGGGATAAAAAGATCCAAAATTGGACATGGCAAGAAACTTATTGCATACTGTAAAGAAATAAACCGTTGTACATCACGGACTTGATTTCAGATGCATTTACCAACAACCATAAACTCAATAATTCTTACTAAATAGATTAACTGTTGACTGTCCAACATGATGAACATGATTTCAGATAGATTTAGCAGCAACCACAAAATCAATAACTTGCAATTTTAACAAAAAAATAAAAAAAAGGAGACTTTCTATGACAATATTGATATTAAAAGATATGCTGATGCTTCGCATGAGTCTCATGAGTCATGTACTTGCGCAATCGATGCATAACTAGATTATGCAAGTGCAGTAGCTCAAATTCAAGGAACTATCAATCTTCAGTTTAAGCAATTCCTTGCACATTCCTAAGGTGAACCATGACGATATCAACGCTTTGCACTAGCAGGAATCTTTGACTAACATGTAATGCTGCTAGAACTAAGGTTTTTAAAAATCCAAAAATAAGAACTATGGAAGAAAAGTAAGAACACATAACCAGCTACACTGAACATCCAGACATTGTTGGTAAACTCCTTAGGGGATGATCCAGCTCTTCTATGATAGTTTAAACAATGCTAAACTTTGAAAAAGGGTAGCTGATATTAGGAATTGGATATTACCCGTGGAATGTCTTTGGCATTCGTTTTCCTTCAGTTTCTCAAGCTTCTTTTGTGCTACTTTTGCACATGTGTACTTCGCCGATACGTGCTCAACCTCAGCCATTGTGCATTACATTATTTGATGCATCAACCTTCTTGCTGGGTTTAAGCTTCTAAAAAACAACCACACTTAATCGCCCACAAGAAGGCCAATTATCTTCTGGTAGAACCTACTAGGAATAATTCGACATATATTACAGTTTATGGCTTTCCAGTTTAATCAATCTACAACAAAAGTTCAAACTAAGTACGTGAAATGTTATAAAGCTATTGCATTAACACATTTGATATGTTTTCAACTGTTGCATGTACTAATTATCTACTTCATTAACAAGTCCAAAATCTCGTGCTCCACAGTAATATAGGAAAACAAGTTCAAGTAGCAGCTAGGTCGTCACTAAAGAAACAGTTCATATCAAGTTAAGGGTAAATAAAAACAAAAATAGAAAACAGATGTTTCTAAAAGTTTCGGTTGGGATACCAAAAGTATGAACCGAAAAAAGACTGGGCTGCAGGAACTATTAGATTCCAACTTTAATGGGCCTACAGAATATATAATAAATGTTAACATCAGTCATGACCATCCAAAGTATATACATGCATCATGTTCTCATTTCTCAAGTAGTAGGATAGTGCATATCACTAACAAGTTAACTAAAACACAAAAGAGACCATAGAGTAAATAAAACAGGTTATAGAGTAAATAAAAACACAAAAGAGAAACAGATGTTTCTAAAAGTTCGGTTGGGGATACCAAAAGTATGAACCCTAATAAGTACCGAGTGCAGTTACACTACTAGATTCCAAAGGATAGTGCATATCACTAACAAGTTAACTAAGAAACAAGAGACCATCCTCGTAGAAATTTTGAATAGAGATATGTGGTCAGCTGTTACAGATGACCTTATTCTTAATCCTGAAATTTCTCAAAAACATAGATGACAGGTTATTCTTGTTATAGACAGCATTTTGTAGCGGTTTATTCTTAACCCCTGAAAACATCTGACATATATAGAAATGTCAGTAGTCATATATTATGTAGGTTCACAACAGAATGTCATTATCAATATAGTTCCACTCGAAAAAGTCCAACTGAAGTTTCCACTATGACGGGAAAGTTGAAATGTGCTCAGTAGCGGCAGCTACAACCAACTCTTCAGCATTTGTGCTCCATGAGAAAAACAGTCAAGTTTGTTAGAAAGTGAGTGCGTTTTTTAAAATAAACGTTTCAATCTAGGGATATGTTTTTCACATAGAAGTTTCTCATTCGTCAATAGCGGACAGAACATTCAGGTTGTGGATGTTAGTCCATCGAGTCAGGACCCTATGCCCGAGCGAGAATGTTAGCCCCCTGCACTATCTGGTTCCTCTTTTAGGCACTTCTGCCACCGCCAGAGTCGGCTCTTTCTCCGCTTCCCTAGGCCTTCGGCATACTAACTATAAAATCCAGCTCAGCACAGCGCAAACCAACAAGTTGATATACCTATATTGCATCAAAGCTTACAATTTCTTAACTAACATAACAGTACTTTGTTACCGTCTTCTATAAAAAATATTAGAGCCCCCAAAGTTTCTCCATAAAATTCAAAAAAAAAAAGAACAAAGACGATTGAACTCCTTGATGCAAGAATATTGACCTACGTGACAAGTTTTAAACTAACATACCAGTTCACTATCACCATTTTTAAGAAATGCTGGAGCTTCCAAAGTTTCAACCAAAACGTCAATGCATGATAGAACTCCTTGATGCGCAAAAGTAAACTACGTTGATGTAAAAAGTGAACTCACTATCTACACACCTCATTCAGAGGATTCGATAAACAATTTATGGAAATATCTAAAGCATCAGAGCATGCAATTTTCAGTTTCTTACGTGATTGACCATCTTTTAGCTGCACGGTTTAGGCCATCCCAATTGAGAGAGAACTTTGAAAAATTAGAAGAACTACTCCTTCCGAGCAGATATGATAACTTTATTGTTGCAGATGCCAATTCACGAGCTTTCCAGAAGTAAACTAAACCACACTTAAATTCTCAACAAATGAATTTAGTAGCACCAAAAATATAAAATCAGTATGAACTTTCTGACTGTCACCATGGGCGGATCCAGCTTGTAGCAAGTGGGGTCAAATGACCCCACTTGTTATATATTATATATATAATATATATATAGTATATTTATATATATATATATATATATATATATATATATTAATATATGTTGTGTTGGTGTGTGTGTAGTGTGTGGGGTGTGTGTGTGTGTTATTATACGTAATTTTTTCCCTATTCAAAATTAAAAAACGTTACAATTATTTGAATTAGTATATAAAATTATCTAGAATATCACAAGATCCTTTTACCGAATTTAACCACTCACGAATATTTCAGTGTATTTCAAAATTACCTAGAACACTCACGAATATCTCAGAATATTTAAGAACACTTAAAAACACCCCAAAATATGTATGAACATTTCAAAATATTTCGTAACATATACAAATACCTGTGAACATCCTAAAATTTGGTTTTACTGTTGAATAAAATTTGATTTTTTCTTTTCATAATTTTGACTTCTTTTTTTTTTTGTATTTACTACAATTAAATGCAGAGTTTGAATTTATATTTTGGGATGTTCTTAAGCGTTCGTAGATGTTTTAAACTATTTTATATTATAGTTTAAAATTAAAATATTTACGAATTTTCTGAAATTGATATGATATTCAAATAGTTAGCATTCTTATTATTTTATTATCATAAAATATTGTTTATTTTTTCTGACCCCACTTAAAATAATTTCTGGATCCGCCACTGACTGTCACATAGCTAATTCAGCTTAGAAGGGTTAAGATTGTCAGCACATCTTATGACAGATCATATATTTAAACACAAAAATAAACTTCTATAAAGTGCAGAGCTCAGTCCGCCAATCACAGCCAAAGCCCAGTACCTTAAAATCTCTTTTTTTTTAAAAAAATAAAGAGACAATGGAGGGGATGCAATAAGTTGGCATATTATTCCTCCTATATTTCATTTTCTCAACACACACACTAAGTGGCCTGCTAAGTAGTCTGGTCCTCTGATGAGCCAGCAGTGTCACTTTTTCCAACATCCTAGATACAGTAAAGAAATCCAAGCACACTCAACCTTGCAGAGCATATATCATAATCGTGACGGTTATGGGGAAACCAAAATACATGTTTATCATATGCCAGTAAAGGAAGTAAGAAGAAGAACCCGGCCCATGATCAGTAGAGCTTTGTAATTTTAAATAAGAAGCCTGATCAGTTGCATAATCATCATGGTAACTGTCACGAGTAAACCAAAGCGTTAAGAGTAAGTCTTTCTCCAGCTATCATCTGTCAAACCATCGATGTAAAAACGAGTTTAATAGATATCGGAAGATCCAAGAAAGAGCATTAAGAAGTAGGAGTTCAATGGCAACGAGAAATTCTTCCATTGAGTGTGACAGAGATAACTCATGGACAGAATGAGTGTTGCAGCTGTCAGCTGTGTAGATTAAGATATCCAAACATACAAAAGACAAACACATCTTCAAACGCATATATGTTCAAAATGCACAACAAATTTCCCATCCTCCATTGACTACAACTAATTTTAGGAATGTTTTGGAGAAAGAGAAACAGCAACTGGAAGTTATCAGCAACTGGAAGTTACCAGTAAAATAAAAGGGTGTGGATTGTTCTGTTTTTACTCGACTAATGCAAAAACTAATATTAAGAAAAAGTCACAGCCCAACACTATCCTTCATGATATAGAAGACATGCATGGTGATAAAGCCTGGAAATACTTGTTCAGAAATTCTTTATCCAACTATGAGGCATATCCTTCATCTTAACAGGATCGTAACCCTATCCTTGTTTTGTCAAAATTCAAGTAGTTAAACTAAGAGTGTCAACGAAGCACATATGCATGGATCTTTAAAACCTATCAATCTTATCACTGACAAATAGCATTTTGATTACGAATTTTCTCAAATTAACCAAGAAGAAAAAAGTCAGTAATTTTTCACATTTTATGATTTCATTCCCTTAAAAAATTCAAGGCTTGTGTATCCCTCCAGCCATCTGCATCTTAACCTCTTTCATGCAAACAATCAACAGGAGTTAGAAAAGGAACATAATCAACAACATATCCAATTGTTTAGTAACAAAAATCAACAAGTTTTCTAGGGAAGTGAACTATAAATACTACAAGAAAGATGTTAAAAACCATGGGAAATAAATTGCATCTTACCATGTACTTGAATTTTGCAATTTTATCGCATGTCAAGAAGTATGCCGCATCCAGTATCTCTTTCTCAACTTCAGTCTTTCTAGAAATTCAACATAGAATAATTCATACATACATTTACATACAAACCACTAAAATAAAGGAACAGCACAATCATTGAAATTACTAACTTCTTTAGAGAACTTTGGTGCATTATAGTGACTTTATGCAAGCACTTTGCAAAACTAGAAAAAAAAAATTATAGCTTTTAAAGATCTTGCTTATAATAAAATCAATACTAAAGTGTAATGTGTATCTTCTCTGACTAGTAAAATAGAAAAACAAGTGAACTTAAAACATAATGCTTGAGGTTGGCAATTCATATCATCTAGATTTCAGTTTTTAGAGCAGTAAGTAGCTGAAAAAACTGAAACTTTTCAACAAAAAAATAACATGCGTAAATGTACACTTGATTTATGGACTAGTCCTAATATCTCAGGGAGAAAGCTGTTGAGCTAATGTGAGGATGTTTGGAATGAAAAGGGTAGACGGATATATGATCTGGTTATCCACTCCAAAGAATACCAAATCATCACAAGATTTATCCAGATCAGGTTGCTATTCAGTCTTTATGCTTCAAAATGCAGATAAAACAAGGATACAAAATATAAATATTACAAAGTTTCGTTTCATATCAACTATGACCAATTATCTCCTTGTAAGCAATTTTCTTAGCCAAAAAAATAAAAAATAAAAAATAAAGAGGACCCATGCCCACATGCAATACACAATTTTAGCTATACTATATGGATTCATTGTGTATTTGTTACCATATCCAAACTAGTTAATTATTGTTAGAACTGAATTGTCTACGGATCCAATTGTGCTTAACATAATTCATTTAATGGCACATTAAAAAAAAAACATCTTTGACAAGGATGTTATAGTGCCCAAGTTGGGCGAGAAGCGAGGCAACAATATCTTGGATCTTAAAGCCCATCTTAACAACTAGGTCCGCTGCACGTGGTATAAAACGAATTTATGCCAGCGAATCCCTAACAATCCTAAATTGAATATCACCTGTCAGGCCAATGCCAGGGCTTTATGATAACAGAGCAGGCACGTATCAAAACATAAAATCTACGAGGCTAGAGGTTTGTGAACAGAGCAGGCACACATCAAGGAAAGACGATATCTATAAAGCCATAACCGAGCACAGCCCTTAAATCTAATAGAGCTAAGGTAAATGAAACTAAGACGGTTCTCACCAACTGAAGCACAAATAATGGTGATACTCAAACCATTCAAACAGCATTCCAACTTCGAAGAAATGCATAGACCACATAATCGCTTATTTGACTTATTAACAGTTCTTGTAGGATAACCAGAGTGCTGAAAGAACAAAATGCCATGCTACTATATTGATGTTTCTAGACAAAATCATACACGGGAAGTTCTCCAATGGAATCGAGGTTGGAAAGAAAAATAAAAATTCCACATTAACAAGCCTTCTAACCTAAAGATGCACAGTTTCCTCATGATTATTATAACATTAGAAAGTCTACAAGTGTATATTCAAACTTCATCTATGAAAACTAAGTCATATAACTTCAACAATAAGATAATAGAAAATAGCAAGAAAGTGATAAGCAACATTCTTTGAGCGGTCAAACCTATACTTAATAGCCATAAGACAATCAATATGCATGAATGTCATCAGATGAAACAGGTCCTAAGAGTGTCTGGAAAAGGATTCAATGATAATATAGGACTAAGCAAATATTTAGATCCCATTTACAATCAATTGGTATTAAAGAGTTTCTGTTGGCGGTTGTATATCACTTGGGCATTACTTAAGTATTGGATATGTTCCTTCTTTACCATCCAACATTCATAATCCTCCACTAGTCTGAGTGGATTAAGGTAATGTCCTTGCCCATGTATCAATTAACTTGAAAATATAAACCTGCACTTGTATACAAGAATTTGTTCTATGCTCTGACAGCAACACCAGTGATTAAAAAGACCATTATGTATATGCGCGTGTCTATTTCCTAGTGAGTTATAGATGCCGTGAGATCTTGCATGCAGCTACCAGACAGCTCAGCATCAGTCAACTACTATACATCATATGTTGCCAAGAAAATAAGTAATAGAATACCCTCTGCAGAACTTCCTGTGAAGGCGTCAACTTCTTCAATGCTTTCTTTACCATGACCCTTGTTGATAAGATTTCTTCAAAAGATGCGGAACTACACCTTTTCGGACCTGCAATAATTAAGACCATTTCAAGGTTATCCCCAAAAATGGGAGAAAAGGTATCCACCGAAATACAAAAAGTCTTTATCAACATATAACTGTTAGATGTCACCATATCTTCCTAAGCAAAGTAACTATTAGATTTCATCATAATGCTAAATATTCTGTATCAATATATATCTCGTTACTCATGGTAGAACTATGTGAACTAGATAGCCCTGAAAATGTTTCAATGAATGTCAAAACTGGCAATTACATGCATAAGGCAGCACAAAAGATTTGTGAATAGGGAAACTCTTAAGTTGTTGATGCTTCACCAATTAAATGGTTTTGAATAACCTTTAGAATGTCAATATGCATTTATCTAGTTTAGATAAATGAAAATAGATTCATACTTTCAAGTGTATCAAAGGTTTATAGTTTCAATTGGATACTTACTTTCACCGAGCAAACATCACTCCATTGGGAGTTATCAGCAACTGGTCCTTCATATCCATGGGAACTTTAGGATCTGGACAATACCAAGTTACACCAAGAACACCTGATTTTGAAGATAGAACATTTCCCAAGAGACAAATGGCAATGGGAAAAGAAGTTGGGAGGCAAACATGCAGCATTTTCAATGGAAGGACAACAATGAGCAGACACGCCTTTTGCTCATCATTTCAGAACTCCTTTACTCAACTATGAGCCATCTTAACAGGATCGTAATCCTATCCTAAGGAAAGTATCTACCAAAATGGGAGAAAAGGAATCTACCAAAATACAAGATACAACCAACTACTAGCTGTATAAACATATCTTCCTAAGGAAAGTAACTGTTAGATTTCATCATATTACTAAAAAGTCTTTATCAACATATATCTCATTATTTATGGTAGAACTACGTGAAAATGATTCAATGAGTGTCAAAACTGGCAATTACATGCATAAAGCAGCACAAAAGATTTGTTGATAGGGAAACTCTTAAGTTGTTGATGCTTGACCAATTACATGGTTTTGAATAAGGTTTATAATGTCAACATGCATTTATCTAGTTTAGATAAATGAAAACTGCTTCGAACTTTCCAGTGTATCCCTCTTAGTTGCATTAGATACTTACCTTGATGGAGCATACGTCACTCCATTGTGAGTTATCAGCAACTTGTCCTTCATATCCACGAGAAATTTGGGATCAAGACAATACGAAGTTACAACAAGTATAACTGATTTTGAAGATAGAATATTTCCCAAGCATGTCGAAAAGCACAGATTTTATGCTATTATCATTGATGGATAAAGAGATTGGAAGTCTAACAAAACAACTGGCTCAGCATAAAATCCAGATTCTGGCTCATAACCAGGGGTAAACGCTCCATTGTGGGTTGAGAAGCTAACTTTACAGAAGCAAGTTGCCAATAATGGTCCAATCATTTGGGTGGGTAGTTCTTTCTCAGATATTGGCAAATGTAACTTACTTGCTGGTGTGTCAATCTCAAAAGGAAAGATTTCACTCGGTATTGTAGGCTTCGCGAAAGAATATAATAGAAGTCGATACCAAATGCGCGTGCAAACTCAAAAGTACGATTCACCTAGTAAGAAACTTCATAAGAGTCGTCCTAGCAGAACTAACGATTAAATGCAGCAAAAATATCTTTTATCTAGGTATTTATCTATCTAAATGCCTAGTTATCTGTAATTGAAATATGTTTTCTTCTAATTATCGAATATGGGACACCCTGATAAGGGTATTATGGTGTGACTTGCACCTCCAAGTATGAATAAAAACTAGTACGAAACCATATAAGCACAAATTTGAGGCTCATAACCATTACATGAAGCCGCATTTTAGCCCAACATGCGTGTATTTACAGATTTATACCCGAGCAAAAGGTTAAAGAATGCAAGAGGATAATAACAAATAGATATGCCAATATAAATATGCCAGGTTAAATAATGCAAAAGACCTAAAACCAGATATGATGTTTCCTGTCTAAGAGATATGAACATACCATATCGAGTAGGTTTATTATCTGAAGATTCAGCTTCACTCTATCAACTATATACTCAATGCATCCATATCTGCTCCTCCAGGCCCACTTGAAAACCACTTGTTTAAAATTCTGAACAGGATAAATGGTACATTCCTCCTGATAACCTCTTCTGCTACAGCTTGAAGAGAATATATAGTAAGTTTGACTCAAGACTATTGAGACACCAAACATTGAGAACAATCCTTCCACCAACGTGGATGCCACCGCAATGCAGTTGATCTCATTCATCAGTGATTATTGCTTCTTCAGATAAGCATGAGATATCAATTTCTCATAATGAACATCTCCAGTAACCCCCTTCTCAAATATTGGTGAGACGCTAGCTGTATTTCTCGTCTCAAAAGCTTGGTGTAAGGGAAATACTTTTGAGAAGGTTTATGCCAAGACGTGCAGATCTTTCAGCAAGGAAACCCAATGAAGCATTTTGAACTTCCTATCCCATCAAAATATCTAGATCAGATGAAGAAATAATCTTCACAAAGTGCTCGAGCAATTTCTTTTCATCCGATTCAATTTCAAACTTGCAATAATGAAAGCCATTAATATTTATGCACGTTTACACAAATCAACCCAAAGCAAAAAAGAAAAAAAAGCCTTATTAGATTTAACAACCAGACAAACATCTGAAGAACATACTCAGCTATTCAACATAAAAATCATAAAGAATAAAAAAGCACCAAGGATATCAATTATCTCTTGTAGGAGTCTTCATTCTCGCTACGTATAAGCACATGTATGTCGAATCTGTCTCCCGTATCCTCCTGCAAAGCCAGAGCTATAATATTAATGGCAGGGGTCTAGTCTGAGGACACCTAGTGTTTCAGCCTGAACCTGTTAAACAAATTAAAATCGAGATTATGTCAAATAGAAAGCTCGTAAGACTGAGGTCACATTCAAAAATACTGTCTGCAGAAATTAATACAAATAAAAATACATTTGCAAAAGAAAAATATTTTATTGTCAAACAAATGTAAGATTCACTTTCATCAACCGACCTCAATACTCATCAACGTCAATTGTTGCCCA